>CM035815.1:37811309-37848539 GCA_020458035.1 Magallana ariakensis | reverse complement strand
TTTCATTCAAAAAGTAAAGAATAATTACCAGTTTGGATAAATTCATGTCTCTCAATACTCTCATCACAATTGTGTTTTCTGTATCATTGGGGCGAGCTCTCTTATTGGCTCCCAAAGTTCTCAGTACTGACAATATATTCCTCAACCCAAAGTCATAATGAACCTACCAAAAGAAAATTATATTAATACATATATTAATTCAATAATCATCTATTTTTGCATAGTATACAAAGGGTTTATATAGCGTAAGTATACTATACCGAAATAGAGCACGGTAAATGTTTTCAATGAAAATCATACAAGCGCCGACAGCGGGTTCCGAACACTCGACCCTAAAATCATTGTGTCTAATAGCCCAATGTGTTACTGTTATGCTACGTTAGCCGATGATGTATATGGCGGTTTTTATAATATATAAAACGTAGATCGTACGATTGACAATCAAACAATTAAAATTCTTAATCTTTACAAAAAAAAACTCATTATTGACTGTAATTTTAAAGTTAAAGTTTCTGATAAACTTTTGAACAAATTGATTAAACATTTTTCAAAGAAATTGTACATAAACATCATGAAAACGCTTTTTTAAATGACGCTTGATAAAGAATGAACAAGAAAAAAATTCAATGAGATTTCGTCTACTAAACAACTTGAGATTTCTCGGTAAGGTCAATCGTGTATCATTTCTTAAAAGGAATGTAAATGTTTGTTGATTTTTTTTATTGTACAGCAACTTGTTGATTAAATAATCAATCAAATCAATTGATTGATTTGAAAGAACAAACGCCTGCTTTTCTTTTTAGGGACTTTAGTAGGCCTTATAGACAACACTCAAACGCCACAGCTACTTATAGCAAAGCACGTCCGTATATACAACAGTCGGCATAATAATAACATCCGGCGAGTGCACTATGTATCAAACCCTGACTACTATTTAGGCATAGTACATGCACAACACAACACCATTAAATAAATATTGTACAATCAGCAATGATTTTTTAAAATAAATCAACTACTGCACTCACTTGCTTTGACAGTTGTTCTTCACATAGTTTGTAAAGAGTATAGAATTTTTGGGCTAAAAGAACATTTTCCAAAAACCCACAGCTAGCGAGTTTGACCCGCATGATAATCTGTCTGTCTGGGACCATCATTGCCACTGTTCTGAACTGAACTTTCAAATTTTCAGGCAGTTCTTGTCTTCCTGCATATCCAGGATTCTGCAAAGAGTAAGTATTACTGTAAATGCATTGAATGCACAAACACAGCAAAAAGGATAGATAATATGATTTATGGAACCCACCATTGTGAGGAATATTCCAAATTCTGGATTCAATTCAACTACATCTCCATCAGTGAAGATGAACTCCCTTTTCCTGTCTTTCTTAGCATTAAGGACAATGTAAATTTGTTGAGCTGCTACAGATAAGACAGGTAATTCAATTCTGTTGAACTCATCAAAGCACCCCCAGGAACCAGACTGAGCCAAACCTTTGATTCAAACAATAATATATCTGTGAGCCAATGCTCATTAGAAATACCCCCGCTCAGATGTGAATGTACGAAATAAGCAAAGTCAACACTTAACAGAAAGTTACAAATATAAATCCCACCATAAAGCATGCCTAAACAAAGCGTGTGTTAAAATTTCAATATCTGCAACATATAATTGCTGTGAAATCTTTGACAAACATTTGTTTGAAAATTTAGGCTAAAAATTAACAGTCATCATTTAATAGGAAGTTGATGTCTGATTGGTACAAAAATAAATCCACATTGTGACATGCCTAAACATAGACTGTGTTAAAATTTCAAGCATCTGCAATTTAATAGTTGCTAAGAAATCTTTGACAAAAACTTGTTTGAAGATTTAGGCTAAAATATAAACAAAAGTCATCATTTTACAAGAAGTTGATGTCCATCCAATTTGAATGAAAATAAATCCCACCATATGGCAAGCCTTAACAAAGAAAGTGTAAAAAATTCAAACATCTGCCATGAATAGTTACTGTGAAAAATGGGACAGAAATTTTTGTTACGGACAGACAGACAAGGGTGAAACAGTATACCCCCTCTCCTCCGGAGTGGGGGTATAAAAAAGATGAAAATCTTGGTTACCGTAATCCAGTGAATATAATATGCAGTAGTGTACAATACGCACCCCCCACTTTGGGCCTGAAAGTGGTGAAAGAAGCTAGTTCTGATGTATAATACACATAAAAAAAATTGACCATTAAGCAAACGGTAATGCTGAGTATTAACAAAGCAGGTATACATGCTCAATTTCATCGCGGAAATACAGGAAATACGAAAAATACAATATTTTTTTAGATATGGATTTATTGTAACTAATACATCGCGGATATATCTTTATTTCATAATCAATGTTTTAAATAAACCGAGTATTAAATATTCTACTGTAAATAAAATCAACTACTTTAAACAAGCGTTATATAATATTGTTTTGTCATCACAACCCCAATGTAGTAAAAAATGGTGTACAGGTATAGGACATACCGGACCTAATTAAATTCTTAAATGATGCCGATCAAAATAAAAAATAAAAAAGAGGGTTAAATATTAATATATATGTGATAATGAAGTAATTTAACGATGTATATGTAGCAGGGTATGGGTTCTCTCTGTGGTCAGCATAGATAATACGCCAGTATGATACCGCATGTTTCACCTAAAGAAAACATAGGTAATCACGGATTACAAGATCAACGAGATGAGGCATCACCTTTATGAGGCATCACCTTTAAGAGACCACTTTTATCATATTACATGAAAATCATAGTAAATGATTTTGGATATTCATGGATACTGTTTTGACACAATATTGTATATCATATGTTAAAAAATTGTATGATAATCATAGTGTTCATTTCGTATGGTATTATAAGATACAATGTTTATCAATACAATAATATAAAATATGATATTGCATCCTATGATACTTACAATATATATCATGTAGTACTGTAAAAAATAATGATGCAATATGATATTTTAACATATGTGTAAACAGATAGCCATGCTATGACCTTGAATTAATATCATTACATATTGGTCACTATGATACTTATGTATTCTTTTATATATGACACTCTAATATTGCACGCAAGTGATGCGTCATATTAAGGCGGGATACCCAAAGACTGCATCTCAATACTCTTTGTCATAAATGAGGTTAATTAATTTTGGCACAGTAAAATACAAACTTAAAATATATAAACAAGTTATCAACAAATTGTCATATTTGGCGATCCTGTGTCTGTAATGAAGGCCCTCATATTGCAAGTAAGTCTTGTAATGCCTGTTCATCTATTTAACCTTTGTAACCTTAAAGCCATGTATGAATTAATGTATTATGAGTAAGCGATGCATCATACCCTGATGGGGGACTCAGAGACTATGATTCTGAGACTCAAAGCCTGCATCACAATATTCTTTCTGACAGCTTTGTTACTTTATTTAGAAATAAAATTTAACTCTGGAATTTTAACACTAATTGTTCACTCATGATCATCGTAGATGGGCCGGACTGGTCAGAACTGTCAATCATAAGTAAAATGTTATATATACTCATGTAAAATGATGTTAAAGGTATTTTTGGATTCTTTGATTTGGGCTGCTTTCAATTAACTATACGATCACGCTGATTAATAAACTACTTGGTAACCAACAATTGGACTTGGTCATTATTCAGGAGGAAGGCTTACATTTCTGTGGATCACTCCCTTCTACGAGAAAATGGGGGACACATTGAGATCACACGCGCTTGGGCCCTTTCCCTTATGAGTCGTATGGACTTGGTAAAACACAAGGGAACTACCTCAAAAAAAGTTCTCAGAGTAGACAACTTCGATTATGAGAAATCTAAATTTCTTTAAAAAATTCAAACTCGTGTAACAGAGTATGGAATCCCCCATTCGTTGATTATCAACTGGGATCAGACTTGTCCCTGTTTCGCAATGGACTAGGGCTGAAGAACGATCAAAGAGGGTAGAAATAGCTGGATCGGAGGATAAGCGGCAGATAACAGGTATGTAAGCCTCTTTGTTTATTTAATAATCAAAATTGACAAGCTAATTGAATCGTCACATTCCTTGCGTAAATCGATGTCCAATTACCCCCAGTATTCCTGAGCTACTACTATATGTAATGGTACATGATCTACTTATCTATGATTGTTTGTAACTCTGAAAATAAATATCGGTAATTATTTTACATTACAGCTACATTCACTGGAACTTTAGATGGATCATTCCTTCCCTTCTAGTTGATATATCAGGGGAAAACGACACAATGCCACCCAAAATTCAAGTTTCCAGATGAATTTCACATTACTGAATCAGAAAATCACTGGGCAAATGGTAGAACTATGAACGACTACATCGACAAAATTATTCTTCCGTACGTAAACAAAGTGAAGAACAACTTAAATTTACCACTTGGTCAGCGTGCCCTATTAATCTTCGACTGTTTCCGTGGGCAGATTACGGAGGAGTTCACAGCCAAACTCTCTGCAAATCATCTTATTTACGTTACCATTCCGCCAAATTGTACAGATTTACTTCAACCGATGGATTTGAGCGTTAACAAAAGTGTGAAATCGTTTCTTAAAAATGAATTTGAGAGCTGGTACGCAGCGCAGGTGTGTGATCAGCTGAGCGGGTCTGCCGATATTAACGAGGTGAAGGTCGACCTCTCGCTAACCCGAATGAAGCCACTTGGTGCGAAATGTCTGACAAAGCTATATGACTACATGAAAACGAAACCCGAAATCGTTATAAATGGATTCAGGGAGGCAGAAATATCATCTGTATTGGGACTTGATTAAATTGTGACAGTTGTCAGAAATCGTGTAAATGTGTTTGATTGTGTTTCATTGTGTGAATTTACAAAGAAAAAGTTACAATTAAATTTTTTTTATTCCTCATTTACTTCACAGGTTTAAACAATCTTGAATTATATTTTCACTTTGACTTTGAAATAGTGAAAATTTTGTTCGCGTAAATTTCATATACTGTTTTAGGTTCCAATTCGTGGAAAAAACATGACGCAGAAAAAACCTGATATACTGTAGTACTATATGATACAATTTCATATCACATAATACATTACAATATTGTAACATATGATATTAAATTGTATAATATAGTATGCTACAATATAGTATTATATGAAACAATATCACATCACATAACACATTACAATATTATAACGTATGATATTATATTGTATATTATTATGCCTCCTGTCAGTTTGTCGCTATATATTCAATATTCATCTATTTTCGCATAGTATACAAAGGGTTTATATAGCGTAAGCATACTATGCCGAAATAGAGCACGGTAAATGTTTTCAACGAAAACGACATCGGGTACCGAACACTCGACCCCAAAATCATTACGTTGGAAAGCCAACGCGTTACCGTTACGCTACGTTAGTCGATGATGTATATGGCGGTTTTTATATATATAAAACGTAGATACATACGATTGACATCAAACAATTAAAATTATTAATCTTTCCAAAAGCACCTCATTATTGACTGTAATTTTAAAGTTAAAGTTTCTGATAAACTTTTGAAGAAATTGATTGAACATTTTTCAAAGAAATTGTACATGAGCATCACGAAAACACTTTTTAAAATGACGCTTGATAAAGAATGTACGCGAAAAAAACTCAATGAGATTTCGTCTGCTCAACAACTCAAGTTTTCTCGGTAAGGTTAATTGTGTCTCATTTCTTGAAAAGAACATAAACGTTTGTTGATTTTTTTTATTGTACAGCAACTTGTTGATTAAATAACCAATCAAATCAATTGCTTGATTTAAAAGAAGAAATGCTTGCTTTTCCGGTGATTGTTTTTGGGGACTATAATAGACAACACTCAAACGTCACAGCTACTTATACATGTAGCAAAGCAAATACATAAAAAAGTATATACAACAGTCAGCATAATAATAACAATAGTGTTGTGCTGTGCTTGTACTATGCCTAAATAGTAGTCAGGGTTTGATACATAGTGCATGAGCCGGAGACGAGTGCACTATGTATCAAACCCTGACTAATATTTAGGCATAGTACATGCAAGACACAACACTATAATATATATATATATATATATATATATATATATATATATATATATATATATATATATATATATATATATAGTATGACATTGTATTATATGATATTGTATCATATTTGATACATAAAAAGATATTGTATCATATGATACAATATAATTTGATACAACATTATATTATATACCTATTTACTGGCTATAAGGACGATAGCAAGTTTATTGTCCCCCAAGACAGCAACTATTTCACGAGGCGAAGCCGAGAGAAATAGTTGCTGTCAAGGGGAACAATAAACTTGCTATCGTCCGAGTAGTCAGTAAATAGGTTTTTTAGTATACCGAAGAAAACTTTATTTGTCGGCGATGCAGAAATTCTTTATGATAAACAAATTAGAGTTATCGGACTTTGAATTTAATGCAGCAATCGGATTACGTCAGAGGTGTTCCGAGTTTAAAAAGGAGGGAAATCGAATGCCGCCGATGAAATAGTTCAATCACTATTCACCATGGGCAGATAGCACTGAAACTATTTCACGGTTAGATATAATAGCATGTTTATTCATTGTAATTTTACATAGAAAATATACACAGAGGTATAATAATATTATATATTGCAATATCATAATAAACAATATCATGTGATAAAATTATATATAATACAAAATCATTATACAATATTGTATTATAATATACAATACTATACATAACAATATCATGATACAATCTCGTATCATAATATACAAAGAATTTGATACAATATCATATTGTATCATATAACCTTTTACAATATAATATGATATAATATTGCATCATATAAAACAATAATGTATCATATCATACAATACTATATCATAGTAATCATGTTATATCATTTAACAACAAACACATCTAACAAGCAGGTTTGAGTGAGGTAGGAGATTTTTTTATCATCCTTGATAATGGAGATCAGGCTCTGCATCTGAAGCTACCTCTGCGAGTCATTAATATTATAGTTAAATCAACTATACAAGCTATTATCTATAAAACATGTGACCTGTTGTAAAAAAAAAAGTAAACCTCATCCAGCATCCGAAACCTATGGCTCAGATTCAGCATTCAATCCTGTCAGGTGCATCAGTATCACAAGACACAATCCATGCAAGTTTAGTGAAGTTATGACCAGTACTAACTAAGATATAATTTTTAGCATCTTTTATAATAAAGATCAGGCTCTGCATCTGAAGCGGTGCGATTCATTTTTATTATATCGATAGTTAATATAGTATGAAAGCTTGAAATAGTAAAATTATCTATTAAACATGTGACCTGTTCCAAACAAGAGGCCCATGGGCCACATCGCTCACCTGAGCAACAACAGACATAATAAAATCAGCTTTATGGAGTCATATACAAAATATCTGAACAATGTCGTATAATAGATCCAGTAAAAAAAAAATTCCCCTGCATATTCTTCTGTTTATCACTGAGCCCCTTTGTAACAGGATGATTTTACAGTCATATCACATATTGAGCATTGCAGTTCTCAAGAAGATGATCCGACTTAAACAACTGTTTATATATGGATTATAAACCTACATCAAACTTTGAACCCCTTGTGAGGTTAAGAATTGTCCAGGGACCAGAGTCTAAACAATTTTAAAGAATCAACATTATGTCAAAATGCTTGCATATAAGTAAAACCATATATAAAAACATTTGTTTTTGTGAACAATTTAAATGTTTTCCTTTGTAAAATTGGACCCCCCCCCCCACCAATGTGGCCCAACCCTACTCCTGAAGAATATGATTTTGACAAATTTTAATCTAGACTATTTGAAGACTGAACTGACTAAAGTTAGAGCTCTTCTAGACAATTTGTGTTTTAGAAGATTATTCCCTATATATTCCTATGTAAAAATTTGACACCCCCCACTTCCAATTGTGGCCCCACCCTACCCCCAGGGGTACTAATTTGAACAATTTGAATCTTCCCTACCTGAGTATGCTTCCACCCAATTGCAGCTTTTCTGCCCAATCGGTTTCTGGGAAGAAGATTTTATAAAGATTTTTCTCTATATATTCAAATGTAAAAATTTGACACTCCCCATTGTGGCCCCATCCTACCCCAGGGGATCATGATTTGAACAAACTTGAATCTACACTACCTGAGGATGCTTCCACACAAGTTACAGCTTTTCTGGCTGATCAGTTTCAGAGAAGAAGATTTTTAAAGATTTACTCTATATATTCCTATGTAAAAATTCGACCCCCCATTGTGGCCCCACCCTACCCCTGGGGATCATGATTTGAACAAACTTCAATCCACATTACCTGAGGATGCTTCCACACAAGTTACAGCTTTTCCGGCTGATCAGTTTCAGAGAAGAAGATTTTTAAAGATTTACTCTATATATTCCTATGTAAAAATTTGACCCCCTCATTGTGGCCCCACCCTACCCCTGGGGATCATCATTTGAACAAACTTGAATCTACACTACCTGAGGATGCTTCCACACAAGTTTCAGTTTTCCTGGATGATCAGTTTCAAAGAAGAAGATTTTTAAAGATTTACTCTATATATTCCTATGTAAAAATTTGACCCCCCATTGTGGCCCCACCCTACCCCCGGGGGTCATGATTTGAACAAACTTTAATCTACGCTTCCTGAGGATGCTTCCACACAAGTTTAAGCTTTTCTGGCCAAATGGTTTTTGAGAAGAAGATTTTTCAAAACATATCAACAAATTTTTAATCAATTTTAATTATCTCCCCTTGAGAGGCCCTTCATTTTAACAAATTTGAATCCCCTTAACCTAAGGATGCTTTGTGCCAAGTTTGGTTGAAATCGGCCCAGTGGTTCTGGAGAAGAAGTCGAAAATGTAAAAAGTTTACGGACAGACAGACGGACAGACAGACAGACAGACGCCGTACAAAAAGTGATCAGAAAAGCTCACTTGAGCTTTCAGCTCAGGTGAGCTAAAAACTAAACCTCATCCAGCATCCAAAACCTATGGCTCAGATTCAGCATTAAAGCATGTCTGGTGCATCAGTATCATAACATGCACCATCCATGCAAGTTTGGTAAAGTTAGGACCAGTAGTAACTTAAAAATTGCTATCAAAGGGCACCTGCACCAAAAACTTTAACCAGCTCCAAAAACCTCCTCCAGCATCCGAAATCTATGGCTCAGATTCAGCCTTCAAGCATGTCAGGTGCACTAGTATCATAAGACACACCATCCATGCAAGCTAGGTGAAGATAAGACAAGTAATAACTAAGATGTAATCATCAGAGGGCACCTGCTCCAAAAACTTTAACCAGCTCTAAAAACCTTAACCTCTCCCAGCATCTGTAATTCATGGCTCAGATTCAGCATTCAAGCCTGTCAGGTGCAACAGTTTCATAAGACACACCATCCATGCAAGTTTGGTAAAGTAAGGATCATAATAACTAAGATATAATCATCAGAGGGCACCTGCTCCAAAACTTTTACCAGCTCTAAAAACCTTAACCTCCTCCAGCATCTGAAACCTATGGCTCAGATTCAGCATTCAAGCATGTCAGATGCACTAGTATCATAAGACACATCATCCATGCAAGTTAGGTGAAGTTAAGACAAGTAATAACTAAGATGTAATGATCAGATGGCACCTGCTCCAAAAACTTTAACCAGCTCTAAAAACCTTAACCTCTTCCAGCATCTGTAATTCATGGCACAGATTCAGCATTCAAGCCTGTCAGGTGCATCAGTATCATAACACGCAGCCTTCAAGCATGTCAGGTGCATTAGTATCATAAGATGCACCATCAATGCAAGTTTGGTAAAGTTAGGACCAGTAGTAACTTAGAAATTGCTATCAAAGGGCACCTGCACCAAAACCTTTAACCTGTTCATAAAACCTTAACCTCCTTCAGCATCTGAAATTCATGGCCCAGATTCAGCATCCAAGTCTTTCAAGTCCATAAGTAGGTCCAGATGCATCATCCATGCAAGTTTGGTGAAGATAGGACATGTAATAACTTAGATACAGGACTTGCAACAAAAACTTTAACCAGGTCCGGACGCCGATGCCGACGCCGAGGGCATAGCATAAGCTCCCCCCGACTTCGTCTCGGTGAGCTAAAAATATGTCAAAATCTTATAGGAATGTATATATATGCACTCCTTTCTCACGGTAAAAAATCCTGGGGAAAAAGTGCATATTATATTCACCGGATTGCAGTAGTTGCATTTGAGAAGCTGAAAATATTAAGATATCATGAATGACAGAAGGCAACAGACAAAGGATCGCAATAGCCCAGACTCGAGTGACCCAATAATGCAGAAAACTTTTCTTTCATAACATGTCTAATACTCAAGTTACTGGAATTATCATTAGAGCAGAAAACAACTGAACTGACTTTAAGTTTGGTCATTATCAAGAAAATTTAATGAGCCAGAACAAATTCAATATGAAATATTTATGAAGTATCATTTTTCGAATTAGCTCTGCCACAATACCTTTGTATATCCTGCCAAGTCCTCTGAAGTCCATTTGATCTGAACAGTTGAAGACCACCACATACTTGCCCAGAGCTTTGCCCATGTCTTTGGTGGTTTCAGTTTTGCCCGTCCCTGCTGGTCCAGCTGGAGCTCCTCCCATGGACATCCCTAAAGCCTGAGCAAGGGTAATGTAGCACCTGTTTCACAAAATGTATATTTATATGTAGACTTTTAGTAATTTCAATATTTATCTATACCAGAACTGTTAAAAAGGACTAATACCCCACCTTCTCTTTTTTAACTACAGTAAAAACTGCAGAAGCAGTCGCCCCTATTAAGCAGTCACCTTTCGTATGAGGTCATTTTATTTCCTCCCAATGAAAATTCCTATATGAATGCCCTCTGAAGAGCGGTCACTTGCCTAACGCGGTCAGCGTATTTTGATCCAAAACTGTACAGTTGACATGCATTAGGCGGTCATTTTGGATGGTCACATGATTTATACCCAGGGATTTTCAACATGGCTTCCGAATATCAGGTAATTCATGTTAACAATAATTACGCCGGAGGCGAAAAAAAACAAAACGATCGATGTATTTAATATATAATTGGCAGTTCAGATATGAATGGTAATCAAGTGAATTGTTTAAACATGTATAATAATGTTTGTTTTATATACAAACTCATGAAAAAGGTGTCAAAAATGTCCGCGACAAGGCAAGGGAAAATCGTTTGATTGAATAATATGATTTTGAGTTCAGATACAGTCGGTTAAAAAATTAATCGCTAAATTGTATTAACAGTGTTTGTTTTCTAATTAATCATACGGTACTCATGAAAATAGTTATTGTTATTATTGTGAAAATATCACTGACAAGGTTTTCACACGTAATGACTTTTTAAAAAAATAAACAATTGCATGCACAATTCATTGTTATGTATTTGTACTTATTTGTAAATATAATAAATGCTACCAAAAAAACCAAAATCAATTACTTTACTTTATCTATTATTTTAATACATTATGCTAAATTGAAAGTATATAAAAAAAATCCACTAACTGTTTAAATAAGGTATTTGATGATGGCAAATTCATAAGTCTCTATTCAAAGGTCACCTCTGTTAAGGTACCTCACTACACCTACTAGACTTATACTTTTTAAGACACTACATCACAAGATGGCGATTTAAGGTGGAATATCTCTCTGATAAGAGAGATAAATTCTGTAGAAAACCAGAGGTACTGTGAGCAAGCTCACGATTGATACCCCCCGCTAAGAAAAAAAATCATTACTCAAGTATTTTTCAATTATAGAAAATGATGGATGCTATCTCATTAACCGTCCATGTTCTATCAATAACAACTGCTCTATTTTTCTTAAATTGTCAATGCCGATTTTTTTCCTAATTTTTTTTTCCACAAAAAAAAAGAAGATAAAATACATCAGGGCGGGCCATTTCCAGATGGGCAGGTGGGGATGATAATCTAACAATTAATTTTATATGACCTGACACATGCAAGCTTTTTGTCAAATTTTACCTTCTAATAATTTCCATTTATACAAGACATGACACAGACAAGAATAAAGCATTTTTTTTAACAATGACCTTGACCTTGCCCAATGACCTTGGGTCAAGGTCATGACACACCCTCAGGTCATAAGCAATTTTTGTGTGAAGTAAGATCTTCCAATGTTTCTCCATAAGAAAGATATGGACTGGACATAAATTCTGCACTATTCCTGCCACTGACTTTGACTTTGCCCAAATGACCTTGGGTCAAGGTCATGACACACCCTCAGGTCATAAGCAATCTTTTTGTGAAGTAAGAACTTCCAATGTTCCTCCATAAGAAAGATATGGACCGGACATGAATTTTGCAGTTTTCCTGCCACTGATCTTAACCTTCCCCAAAAGACCTTGGGTCAAGGTCATGACACACCCTCAGGTCAAAAGCAATCTTTGTGTAAAGTAAGAACTTCCAATGTTTTTCCATAACAAAGAGATGGGCCGGACATGAATTTTGCACTTTTCTTGCCACTGACCTTGTCCTTGCCCAAATGACCTTGGGTCAAGATCATGACACACCCTCAGGTCATAAGAAATCTTTGTGTGAAGTAAGAACTTTCAATATTTCTCCATAAGAAAGATATGGACCGGACACGAATTTTGTACTTTTCCTGCCAGTGACCTTTACCTTGCCTGAATGACCTTGGGTCAAGGACATTACACACCCTCAGGTCATAAGCAATCTTTGTGTGATGTAGGAACTTCCAATGTTTCCCCATAAGAAAGATATGGACTGGACACGAATTTTGCACAGACAGACAGACGGACAGACAAGGTGATTCTTATATACCCCCGCAAATGAAGTTTGCGGGGGATATAATAATCTAACCGCTATGTTTGAAGGCGTCATTTATTTATATTCAAATAGGGTGATTTCACCATGCATCGGACACCCTTGGATTTTTCTCTTTGATAACGCATCAATAATTGTCCAAATAAAAACAAATCTTGTATTAAAAGTTATTCCCTCTTGCTTCATTTTTGGAGAGAAAATAATAAAATTGTTAAAAACATAGAAAATAAAGCAAATAAATGAAGTGTTGCACTATTTCACCATGGATCAGACAATATTAACCAAACATCGGACAGCTATACAGGAGAGATTAAAATTTTAAAAAATTCTGGTTTTAATGCGAAAATACAGAGGTTCGTAAAATTAAATTTATTTAATTGCTATTCAGATTTCTTTTAATGTTAAGCATCGAATCTACTGGCAGGAATTTAGACTAGTGCTTCTGTTTCAAGGAATATTTATCATGAGGGGCTCTTTATCGTGCCAGCACCTACAGGAACTTTGGATTATAAAGGCAGTATCCATAAAACTCAAATTTTAAGTGGTCTGAAGAAAATGTTTGCATCAATTATTTTCTAACTTTTTATTTACCATTAAATTTAAAGCATATCACAAGGAATGGGCATCTAACGTGAATTATTAGAAAAATCATGCATTGAAAACTGTCCGATGCATGGTTAATTTGTGTCCGATCCATGGTGAAATGAATATGTAGAGCAAAAATGACCTTGCCATTAATTGTTCAAATTTCTAAGACTTATTTTAACCAAATTTTGTTTCAAAACTAACTTCTTTTTAATTATTTTAGGTAGAGAGTGCATTTTCAATAATACATAATCAAATGCACAACATTCAAATAATGCTTTTGAGTACAAATCTTCGTAACTAACTTTTCAATAATGGCGTATTTGACGTCATTTTACGATGCCTATATTACTACTTCTTTGACAATGTGACTGTCAAATTCATTATAATCATAAAGTTCATTAGTTCTAATTCAGGGATATACGAAACAAAACATGAAAGCATGAACATTTATTTGTATATTTTTAACCAAAGTTGTCCGATCCAAGGTATGTGTCCGATGCATGGTTAATTCACCCTATAGACAAGAATAGAATTCCTGGGTCCCCCGCCGTTCAAGCAGTATACTAGTATACTGTACTGTGGAATCATTAAATTTCGTGGGGGCCAATTTTCGTGGATTGCTTAAATTTTACAGGTTCGTGGGGACGTAATTTCGTGTATTCTCTAAAACCTACAAAGGAAATATGATTTTATTACCCTTATTTATTAATTCGTGTAGGATGTTAAATCGTGGATGAGAGGTAGCCACGAATTCAACGAAAATTGAACCACCACGAAATCTAATGATTTCACAGTACAGGTAACTCTCGATGGCTCGAACTTCGATCGCTCGAAGTTCTTGATCGCTCGAAGTGAGTCTAGGGTCCCGATTTTTTTTCCCTATATAACTAAGCAAATTTACTCTTGATTTCTCGAACTCTTGATCTCTCGAAACCCTTGATCCCTCGAAGTCAAACTGCAGTCCCGTTATTCATAATCTATAGTTTTTTACTCTCGATACCTCGAAGTGGCTGTGTATATCCAAGCGTTACCTAATTAACACCTACTTGGTCATTCAAATGACTCCAGGCGTTAGACGCGGGACCCGTGTCACGGGGTGTTTATTCAGGCGACACTTGTCCTGCCAGGTGATAATTGTTTGATGATTGACCATATCGATACCTAATCTATAATTAACACCGACCGTTTTACGATAATTTGGAGACGCGGTGAAAATGAGAAATTAATTGAGACGAAAAGATAATTTTTAGCCATGGTCAAAATTTTTGAATTATAAAACTGTAGAAATTATGCTTATCAGCATCATTGGCATTATAATGATTATTGCTGAACAAGTTTTTACAGCTGGTGAAGGACCCGTAGAGTGGGAACAATGGGTGATCATGGTGATACTCATTTACCTAATTTACGACATGTCGTCTCGCAGTCAAGTAGTACTGAGCAATCTGATCATAATATGATGCATAAAATAAATAATTATTGTGTATCATAAATTTATTCAATATTTGTTTCTATTTAGTTTTACAAATATCCTGGTCTGTATATTTAACTAAAAAGAAAACGTTGTTTAAGCAAGTGCGTAAGGTTAGCACTAAATAAATGGCTTAATCATAACATCCGGTAAGGCTAATTTTAAAACCCGTCGGTCAACCTGGAAAATTCCGAACTCTTGAAAACTCGAACTCTTGATACCTCGAAGTTTTTCCTCGGCCCCATGGACTTCGAGCTATCGAGAGTTACCTGTATATGAAATTGCAATATTTTCAAACATTCAGGTCTGTTCCAGAATTAAATGTGTGGGGAGGTTGGAAGGAACATTTTTTTACCCCGACCACCCATTTTTTCCAAAATTTGTAGGCATGAGAGCGCTTACAAGGTCAATTTTTGGATAAAACGGAGTCATTATTGTGGTCAGAGTCCCATAACTCCAGCAAAAAGATTCGACCAATGCTGATTTTCGAACTTGACCAAGGTAATAGGTGTATAAACATTTGGTATAAATTTAATGAAAATCCGTCAAAATTTGTAGGCATGAGAGCACTTACAAGGTCAATTTTTGGATAAAACGGGAGTCATTATTGTGGTCAGAGTCCCATAACTCCAACAAAAAGTATCGACCAATGCTGATTTTCGAACTTGACCAAGGTAATAGGTGTATAAACATTTGGTATAAATGTAATGAAAATCTGTCAAAATTTGTAGGCATGAGAGCTCTTACAAAAGAGTGTGACGGACGGACGCACGGACACACGGACACACAGACCCACGGACACACGGACGGACGCCCGGCATTTCTATGTCCCCGCTCCGCGTTGCGGCGGGGGACAAAAAAAAAATTAAATGAACGAACTGAACCCCAACTCGAAAAATTGCAAGAAGCAAATCATATTGATCAATTTTTATGAGGCAATAATCTATATGTATACACTTCCTCCTCCCCCGCCAATGGATTATTTTTTTTAAAAATAAAACTAAATTTTATGTACTAGTTCAGTACTTGAGCAGTACATGTTTGATGTTTTAGGTCAGAGAATTTTTGAATGAATTTTTTTTCTCTCTATTTATAGCTTGTTCATTAAGGCGAATGAACTATAATTGGGAAAAACGTGACAAAAATCAAAAAAAAAAGGCAATTGCAAACTCTATACTAAGTTATCGTCGTTTGAAACTGATAACATTTCAAATGAGGGTTTTCTATTCCGAGAGAGCAGATATGGGACAACAAATTAAAAGAAACCAATTTCTTGCATTACCACCGGTGTGAGATTGGTTTGTCCAGTGTGAGACAGCAGTGTGAGATTTACACTGTGTATCACTACGCCACTTTAAAACGTAAACAAACGTTGTCTGCTGGTGGAAAATGCAAAATTATTGATTGAGATTATCCATTAAGTAATTGATTTGCTTAATTAATAACAATTTATTGTATTTTTATTGTACAAAAATGTCGTATGCTCTTATTTTGACTTGCACTATTTGAAGCACGCGGAAGAGTAAACTGAACGTAACTTTTCTAACGTCATAACAGAAGTTGTCAGACATCGTTTTTAAATGTAAAATAATGCGAGAAAAATAATCATTCATTATATACTTGTGTGGGATAGTGAAATTCCACCGAGGGGACAAGATTCACGGTCTAGGACGAGGCTCTGCCGAGACCTAGACCGTGAATCTTGATCCCGAGGTGGAATTTCACTATCCCACACTCGTAATGATGAATGATTCTATTAATCCCATTTTATTCAAGACAATATGTTCCTATATTGAGATCATACCAATAACTAGAAGATCATTCATTTGATCCTCTTTTTGTGTTATAACAAAATGCTCTGGTTTACATTTTTAACATTTCTAAAACATATGGATCCATTTACTATTATCTTATCCAAATTTAAAAATAGAAAACCTTTTCTGAAAATTTAGCAACTGTGGCAATTTATCATGTACTCTATGTAAAACATGTATGTAAAACCTTCAATAGTTTATGAACAAGAGGCCCATGGGCCACATCGCTCACCTGAGCAACAACAGCCTTTACTCTGATCAAATTAGCATTACAGTATCAAAATCAAAATATCTTGACAACTACGAACAGTAGATCTTGCTCAAAAAAGTTTTAAAATCTGCTGATTTTTATCCCCATATTTTTATGGTAAATACCAAGCCCCTTTTGTTGTTGTACCTGTTAGAAGATTTTTCTCTTTTCCTATATAACCAACCCCCCTCCACTACTTTGTGGCCCCACTTTTCTCTAGGGAATCATGGTTTGATCAAACTTTAATCTGCACAACTAGTGCTTTCACACAAGTTACTGCTTTTTGAACTGAAAACTTTCCCAGAATATTTTTAAAGATTTTCTCTATATATTCCTATGTTAAAATTCATCCCCCCCATCGTGGCCCCGTCCTACCCCCGGGAACCATGATTTGAACAAACTTGAATCTACACTACCTGAGGATGCTTCCACTCTGATTTGAGCTTCTCTGGCCTAATAGTTTTTGAGAAGAAGATGATTTTTAAAGATTTTCTCTATACATTCTTATGTAAAAATTCATCCCCCATTGTGGCCCCACCCTACCCCTGGGGACCATCATTTAAACAAACTTGAATCTATACTACCTTCCACTCCAATTTGAGCTTTTCTGGCCTAATAGTTTTTGACAAGAAGATTTTTAAAGATTTTCTCTATATATTCCTATGTAAAAATTCATCAACCCATTGTGGCCCCACCCTACCCCTGGGGACCATCATTTAAACAAACTTGAATCTACACTTCCTGAGGATGCTTCCACTCCAATTTGAGCTTTTCTGGCCTAATAGTTTTTGACAAGAAGATTTTTAAAGATTTTCTCTATATATTCCTATGTAAAAATTCATCAACCCATTGTGGCCCCACCCTACCCCAGGGGACCATCATTTAAACAAACTTGAATCTACACTTCCTGAGGATGCTTCCACTCCAATTTGAGCTTTTCTGGCCTAATAGTTTTTGACAAGAAGATTTTAAAGATTTTCTCTATATATTCCTATGTTAAAATTCATCCCCCATTGTGGCCCCACCCTATCCCTGGGGACCATGATTTAAACAAACTTGAATCTACACTATCTGAGGATGCTTCCACTCCGATTTGAGCTTTCCTGGCCTAATAGTTTTCAAGAAGAAGAATTTTTTTAGATTTTCTCAATATATTCCTATGTAAAAATTCATCCCCCATTGTGGCCACACCCTACCCCCGGGGACCATGATTTGAACAAACTTGAATCTACACTTCCTGAGGATGCTTCCACTCTAATTTGAGCTTTTCTGGCCTAATAGTTTTTGAGAAGAAGATTTTTAAAGATTTTCTCAATATTATCCTATGTTAAAATTCATCCCCCATTTTGGCCCCACCCTACCCCTGGGGACCATGATTTAAACAAACTTGAATCTACACTATCTGAGGATGCTTCCACTTCGATTTGAGCGTTCCTGGCCTAATAATTTTTAAGAAGAAGAATTTTTTTTAGATTTTCTCTATATATTTCTATGTAAAAATTCAGCCCCCATTGTGGCCCCACCCTACCCCCTAATAGGCCTAATAGTTTTTGAGAAGAAGATTTTTGAAAAATACCAACAATTTTTAATAATTCTAAATTATCTCCCCTTTAAAGAGGGTGTGGCCCTTCATTTGAACAAACTTGAAACCCCTTCGCTCAGAGATGCTTTGTGCCAAGTTTGGTTGAAATCGGCCCAGTGGTTCTGGAAAAGAAGATGAAAATGTAAAAAGTTTACAACACCAACAACCAAGCCAACGCCAACGATGACAGACAACGGACAAATTTTGATCAGAAAAGCTCACTTGAGCTTTCAGCTCAGGTGAGCTAAAAAGAAAGATCACTCTTGCTGATTGAAGCAATTTTTGTTACGGACCTATACAACAAAGTGCTATTCTGAACTAAAAAGCAGCGCTTCATTGTTTTGTAATATAAATTGGCAATGTATATAACTATGTATAATTTTCATATACAGCTGATATTTTTAATTTTATGCTGCGATGGTAAAATTTCGCTTTTTCTAATCACTATGTCTTGTTTTCTTCATATCATGATTAGACATGATCAGTTTTTGAAAAATCTAACAGCGCTTCATCACTTTAACTTTGTTTCATTTGAATCAATTGATATTGACTTTTATGAAAATCAATGTGAGTTTTTTAAAAAGTATATGGTGAAATTAATAGCAGAGGGATATTGCACTTTAAATGTTTTGTTAAACTGTTTATATCTTTCAGTTTGGTTGTATATCGTCGTAGCTCAGTGGGTAAAGTACTGGGCTTCTGAACCACAGATCATGAGTACGAATCCGCCAGGAGCTTTTATTCATGTTTACTGAATTAAATTTTCGAAAATGTAATTTTTCATCCAAAATTGCACTTTTTTTGCCAATTTGACTTATTTTATTAAATACTTCTTATCCATTATGATATCTATCATAATCAAGTATTTTTCTGCTGATTTGAGAAAATATTTCAAGGTGCAGTGAGCCACCTTAAGAAGTCACTTTGGGTGCCTCCCACATATGACTGCTTAAAGGTATATATGCCATTTTTAACGTCAATTTTGCAATGTTGAAAACCATACCCAAATTTTGTTAGCATGACTAGATAAATGAAAAAGAAGTTTTTAGAAAATTTTGCAATTTTTTTATAAATATTCACGAGGTACTAGCCATAATTTGAAAATGAATAACAGCGATTTACCTATGCATATTCATAAACGTTTGAGGTGGATTTGCGCATGTGCTCGGGAATAGTAATTCAGAAAAGCAGCATGCAGAATGAGGTAATAAAACAGGTTTGTTTACAGTTGTCTGAATTCATATAAACAGGTTTCTGTGCTGTTAACAGAAAAAATATCAGATACTGTCATCTGCATTCTATGAGTATGGTTGCGAATTGGTGTCGATGACAATCAATGAGAGCTCTTTTAAAGATTATTTTCATACATTTGACAATAATATATATTAAACTAGAGCTGAGCTCGTTGCAAGCAACGAGAAGGTCTTCCGTTACAGCTTCAAGTCGAGACAATCTGATTAAAATCATATCCTTGATCCCCTCCTTGTTTTTCTATTTTCGCTACAAGAGGATCTGAAGAAACCCCTCTTTAGGTCACCCCCTGTTGAACGTTTGTTTATAAATATACATGAGTTATTCTAGCAATCAGAGCAAGTGTTAGAAACGGTAATTTCGGGTTACAAACAAAAATGGAGTTGTACGACGAAATGATGCCACATGTTCGTGAATCTTTCAGTATCAGCAAGTAAGAGATGGAGCATAAGTTGATATTAGACGCCCTTAGGGAATCTAAAGAATGTATTGGCATAACTTCCAAATCATGTAACTGAGGAATGGAACCGACGATTTCATTGGTCAAAGCAAAGTTCACCAGGAGGTGACCTTAAGTGGGGTTTCTTCAAATCATCGTATAGCGACTATAGAAATTTTAATCAGATTGCAAGTCAAGAAAGGATTGTCATTCAGTCTTAATAAAACCACCCCTCTTCTTCTTACACTTGTCAGGGTCTGACAGTTATTGATAGGAGGTCATATTCACAATACTTTAACTTCTGACCAATCAGGGCTTTAGAAAATCAATTTGAACTCTTCAAAAGGAGACAGAAAAATTAATTCATGCCTATTTTCTATATATTACTGCAACCTCCAGACTGCATAGTATTGAAGAGTTACACTTCTCATAAAACAGATAAAGGCATGTCTGTGATAAGCTAGGGGTATATATTTAGATTGTATGCAAAGAACAAGGGACGTTATTGGCCAAAAAATGCCGTGTTTAAAAATCTAATGATACTCACCATTTTCAAAAGCCAAGAATAAACAAAACTCAATTATATATGATTTATTCACATTACTTTAATGTAAGTATGATAAATTTTACGTTAAACATGGCGCCTTTTTAAAACAAAACGTCGACATTTTACGAAGCCTTTAACGCGACGTCATGATCAGGACGGGTAGGCTTAACCGGATTTTAACACAACCAAAAATTTCTCTCTCCGTATCTAATTTTCAAACTTTCCATTCCGTTTGTTTATAATTAGAATTCCGTATTAACTAACACGTAATAGGTATTAGTTATAATAGGTATGTAATAGTAAATCCGTACTGCAGCGAAATTCTCGATAGCCGGTAGAGGTAAATGAATATATTATTGACGTCCACCGAGTATGATTTCCTCTATTTTTTTTCTTAACGAAGAATTATTGTACATTTATAGTTCTGTGAAATCTACAGAATTGAAATCTACATAATCCTGTACTTACTAGTTTATTGATTTAATTTGGTCAAAACGTTTAGCAACCTAAGAAAATCACGGACTGCATGAAATAGTCATGATGATGTCAGAATCAAATTCCAATCGGTGACGATTGTACCGTTTCTTATATCAAGCATAATGATGTACGTAACAATAATTTTGGTAACTTTTCTGACTTTTTGCGACTAATTTATTAAATTATTAATAGGAAGATTTAAAGATAAACAAATAATTAATATCATAACACGGCTTATTTAAATTTATTTTCTGCAATGTCACCACCTTCATATCCCGCATCAATCACTAAAGAAAGCATTGTTTAAATATCATATATACTTTGTAAGTTTCATGATTTTTTTCTAGTACACAAACAACTACATGATATTTAAGACGATTGACACGCGTGGATAGAACAATTCAGCAACTTTATAAATGCGGGAATTTCGCAAAGTATTAACTTGTGTTAAAAAATCATAAACCAACCGGTACATTTATATGCATGTAAACTGATTAATTACACAAATGAATAATATGTCTTAATTTCTAGCAAGTAGTTTGAACGAAACAGGGCAATGCACTTCCTTTTCAATCTAATTACGTGTGCATTGAATAGATAGAGCCTGTAAACCTGGTCATAGATCGTCTACAAACTTTTAATCATTGTGTGGAGATCGTTGTTAAAACTTTGAGTCTAGAGTAAATAAAATTCATTCAAATAAGACTTTAGTAGTTCAGTCACTGTTATAATATTGTTAGCGCAAACATATACCGGGGTATACATTCGGGGAGAGAGAGAGAGAGAGAGAGAGAGAGAGAGAGAGAGAGAGAGAGAGAGATTGTATGTTATATATACAAGTTAAACTTCACACACGCAGTGTAAGAAACATATTAAACATCACAAACGATGTAAGAGTAAGTTATTGCTGATCAAACGTTTCAATTGTCTTGTCGACTCGTGGAAGGAGCACGTGGTGTAGCAAACGGGCCGAGTATATATATAGAGCACGTGGACTCTGAAACTGCATTGAAACTGCATGGTTAAATTTCATCATAATGCTATTGTGCATTATTTTAACGATTAAGGGATTTACTCATGACAACTAGATTTAATAAATATCTTATATTTGTGAATAAAAATTAAATGTATGTAAAGTTTAGCCTAACACACATTATCATTCATTCTCTCTCTCTCTCTCTCTCTCTCTCTCTCTCTCTCTCTCTCTCTCATAGCAGTCATTAAACAATCAAACGGTAATAATATTTTCTTGGAACAGGTGATGTATTAACAAAAGGTTTTTAATAAGTGGCTTGATAAAGATGAAGGTTAAAATTTTTGACAAGATCACGAAATACACTTTATCTACTGATTCACTGATTCTATGCGCTATAGAAATGAATATACCAGTGTATGAACAAGTGCATGTTTTATAGAAAAAAAAAATAAATACAATGAATATAAAAACGTTTTATAGACAGAAAACATAATTTACATTAAATGCATATATTGTTTTTATCGAGAAGATATCGAGAGGGTACAATAATTATTGTTTTCATGAATATTTTAGATTTGATATCGCTGAATAGAGTAAAACCATAGACACATTTCTAAAAACGACCAACAGCCGACTTTGTTTTTGGAGGTGGTTAAAAATGGGATTATTCGGGTGACAAACAACAAGCCATCAGCCGTTGTTTTTAGATGATATCGTATTCTTTCTTCGTCGGCCGACCAATTTTGTGTCCGTCGGGCCAAGTTACAATATTTTTCTGCGTCGGTGGCCGATTCAGTCGTTCTGTCGAGCTATCCTCGATCATCTTCCGACCTTCGGCAGTTTTTTTGTCTGTCATCGCTCGGTCGATCGACGTGTCGGTATTTGGATTTTTCTTAAATGTCGGCCGACTGGCGATCGAAAATTGACCGAAGGTAGACTGGTCTTTGGGGCGATTTTGACAAATCGGCTGATGCACTGACGACTGATTGTATTCGTATACCCGTCTTTCGGTTGATATAAGCGTCGCCTATAAGCGGCGGTCTGGCGCGGAACTGTTTTTTCTTTCGATAAATTGAAGCAATGCCCACGAAGTTTCAGACGAATTTTCAGCAGTTGCGAACTTGTCTATATAATCGTCCGACCATTGGCTTAAATATGACCTACTAGTCGAAAGTCAGAAAAAGATCACGGAAGAGGAAGACAACTATGACAATATGTCAACCGTCAGTTCTGGTTTTACGATTAATCAAACTACTTTGATCACATATTACGGATACAAATGCATAAAGAGGAAATTATTAGTGTTTTGATCAATCCTTTCAATATGTCGGCGATTAATTTCTGTTCTTATATCAACAGAAATTCATCGTAACAATCGTTTAACTTTACATCTAAATACTGTGTGTTGTTATTTTCTATAAATTTGTTTAACCATTTATTTATTTTTCGGTTGCAAGTTCTATTTCTTTTTCTTTAGCTTCTCTTACGTTTACAAATGAATATCTTAGATTTTTATAAACCCTCTTTCACCGTAAAAACCGCGTGTTACGCCGAGTAACTGTCCGTGTTTGAATTACGATGTTAAAATGGGCGATTTAGCAATCTTCTTTGCTAAAATTCACATTGTTCACATTTATCAACCATCACCATTTTAAGCATATGAATTTGTAATGATACAGAAAATAAGAATATTAAATATAAAAGTGGTTGATGCATGTGAAAGGTTCTAATTTTAGCAAAGATCATTCATATTTCTATATATTATAACTATTTCTGGAGATCACTCCATGTTTAGCGTACATTAGTGACGTCATAATAAAAAATGACGTCATTTTAGTGCTTGTAGAATTTGGTCATTATCGAACTTAGTACAATGCACCACATTAATTAACAAAAATAAGACGTTGAAAATATCGTAAATTTTACGGCCAAATACGGCCAAAAACGTCCCTTGTTCTTTAAAGGTCATAGAAAGGTGACCTCTTATTGATACCTATCCGACCCCGTTGAGTGTAAGGAGAAAAGGGTGGGCTGTCATTAAACTGGATATTGTCAATATGATAATAGTAAGTTCAGAAAACGAGGCTCACTTTCAAAGTATTATTTTCCTACCAGACAAACTCTCCTTTTAACTTATTTCACGGTTATATCAATTTATGATAACTTAAAACACATCTCTTATATGTACATGTATTTAATTATTCCAACCAGAAAATTGATAAATACGTTTATATGTATGTACAACTGATGACAGGATTCAAACTACTGGTATGCCTATATCATAGTGTAATATACACAAAATCCACTGCGCTGATGCATGGAAAAAAGTGTTATGTTTCATAAACATTTTGATTCCCTATATTCATACTTAAACCTCTACCGCTAAAACATGGAATAGTTTATGTAAAGTGCAGTGTTAAAATTAGAGATTGAAAAGAACACCAATTGTAAATAAACAATAATGCCTTCTCCCATCTTTTTTTTTTTTTTTTGGCCTTGAGCGCTCATCTAGAAAGTGTGTGGGGGTGGGGGTGTCAGTACCCCAAAATTTAATTTTCTAAATGTAAATTTCAGAAAATGTTGGCAGGGGTGGGGGCAGAACTCCAACTGAATCAAAAATCCTTTTTGTCACTTTTGTGTGACAGGAAGAGAGACCTCTGGTTTACAATGATTTTTATCATGTCACATATACATGTTTTAGTTATAATATTTTGGAATTTTTTAAAGATACAATGTCATTTATTTGATAAAAATCATATATTTATGCATACATGTATTAACATGTAACGTGTGAACCTAAAAGTAATCATTTTTACTTGAGTAACAGAAAGGCATAAACCAGCGTTTTGTTCAGAGCACTGTGTACATTGTATATTTAAACCAAACCAAAAGAGATGGTGTGACGTCAAAACAATTTGTTTTTGTTTTTTAAACAAAAGAGTTCTACATAATGTCAACCTCCAGAAAAGACGATTTCTCTAACTTTAACATTTACAACAATTAATAAAATCCGTTGAACAACACATATCTATTAATACCATTTAATTGTAACTTTGAGAAGTGCATACATTTTTGGGAGGCAACTGTGTCGCTAGTCTGTAAGTCAAGTGAATTATGTCCTAAGGTCTTTTAAAGAAATAAGAAACTGTCAACACTTGCAGTACTCTGATGATTTCTATGGCGACCGACTGCATTGAATAACGTATTTCATAACTTCTAAACGTGGGAACAAATAATTATTATTTTTGTCTTTGACTTAAAACTTTAAACTTATATTCAACAATTGACCACTTCAGTGATAGCTCACTTCCAAGTGTATTTTAATTACATAACAATTGATGATCTGCATCCATAAATTACCTATGGCTATCTGTGTCCAGGGTTGTGTGCACTAAAAGGCCGAGGTTTTTAACTGCTTATAATTCATATGAATTTTAGCAAATAAACAATACAATACAACCGGTCAGTTTACCTTAGGTAAGTTCAGGTGGGGGTGGAGCCTATATTGAAGGAGGTGTGAAACCCCGAGGGAAACACGCTCGCTTGTGTATACATGTCTATATACATGGAGTATTAAAGTGCTCTCAAAAGAGTTTTTCCGTTCATTTAAAAAGAATATCGTATTTTTATGTACTTATATAACAAATTGTTCTTCGTTGAAATGAATATAAACGCATGAAAAACCGCGTGCGACATGTGCAAAATCTTTTGTTTGATTGAACAAGTTTCTGTCGGGATTAACTGAGAATATATCCGGATGTTTTGTGAATTATACAATCACCGCACCGTACTCAAATACTAATGCAACTCTAATGCAACTTTGCAACCAATGCTTGTAAATCTTTTCCGATCAGCTGCTAAATTAAAGTGCACAATAATTCTACCAGCTGCGCATGCACCAGAGCTGTCTGTACTTGTTTCTCTTCCGGTTTCAGCTCGTGAAATTTCTCTCAGAAATGTGATAACTAACGATATAAATCGTGAACGCAATATTTGATTTCATTTAATTATTTATTCTCAATTATTCACAACATCTTTATTGATAAACGACGTCTTTCATGGATACATGATCGGCACCACATGATTTTGACAGACTATAGGTGATCAGCGCATTTAGAGTGGTACATAACCAAGTACGAGTAAATTTTTAATTTATATCTTTTAATATTTCTTTTGTTTAAAGGGCTAAAAGATAGCGATTTATCGTCACGGTATGCATCAAATCAAAAGAAAAAAGTTTATTGCACCGTCGTCGCGAGCGCTAGGCATGGTATACACAGGACGAGTAAACAAATGCCAATCATTTTCTAACATCCAAACTGGGGCCTCCATTTAGTTGATTAACAAGGGTTACACTGACCAGGTAAATTTGAAGGCGGTGCTTATTTTCTCGGTCGTAGGGACAGGAGATTTCCGGTCGCTCGGGGGGATTGAATTAACACGCAGACTGGCCGAATAAACACACAGATTGCAAAGTGAAACACATTAAGAAGAACGTTAACAAATAAGGAGTCACCAGAAATTGATTTTCGACTCATATAAATTTTCGATTTTTGTTCGCCAATTTTTAAAATTCAGCTCGAGCACTGATGGGGGGGGGGGGGGGGGCGGAGCAGCACAGATATGACTTTGTTTTTAAACTTCCTAGAACGCTTCGAAAATTAATGATTTTTTTTACTATGTAAACCCTGCTAAAATTTGGTACAACTCTTAAGAAAACTTATTTTACTTTCTACACTATTTAATTTATTTTGTGTTGGTCGAATATTAATTCTTACACCAGTATATATACATATATCCATGTGCATATATGTCTCGTTGGCCAGGCAAAGTTTGAATATTGTCTTAAAAGTGTTAAAGTCTGTAAAAAGTCTAAGCAATAATTAACGGAAATGATCATGAGTAACTACAGTCGATTCATCGTCGGACCCCACGGGTTTTCCATCCGTTACATTGCTTGAAATCAGTGTAACGGATTGAAAACCCGTGGGTTCCGACGATGCAGTATATTAATCAATTTTACATATGCCGGTAAATATCTCGGAGTTTTATTATATTTAATCTTTTATTTATACAATCGGCCTTGCATATTTAGAATCGAATTGATAGATTACTTTTATTCAATTAATAAGAGGTTTTTACAAGATTTTTCGCCCTAACGTTTAAATCAACGCTAAATCAACTGAATAAGGGAGATAAATTCATCTTCATCTAAAACCAATATAAATGAAAATAAAATAAACAAATAGTTTTGTGTTCGTACAAAATATCAGTACCTTATCACATACAATGTGATAAGGTACATGTAGATGTCCCCTCGCGCGCGATCTTCTCGGCCATGTGCGAGCGTGCGAGGGGTGATCATCATTTAAAGGGGTAATCTTTGTGGTTTTTTGTTGTTGATCTAAAACATTATTAGTACAGTTCTTAGAACATTTTATACTTACAAACCCACCATTGATTTATGTCTGACGATGTTTTGGATTAGGAATAATATCATATTTTATAATTTTCAGAATGACTTCTTAATTTACATTTTCAATAAAACATTAATAACTTAAAATTAAAACAGTTCCTGTATTTGCGGCTATATAAACTCAAAACAAGTACATGAAAGACGCGAATCTGGTGAATTAGATAACCGCTGACCGAATGGTAGTGCACCCGCGGCCGATCTCCTCGGCCGCAGGCGAGGAATAGGTTACGTAAAGTTACAACACACACAGCTCAGAACCCAGGAAGATTTGAAATGTTTGCAGTATAATAATGACTAAAATCTACCAAATAGAAGTTATTATTTTTTTTTTTACTTAAAACCCACAATTGATCTATGCCTGATATTACTTCCGATTGAGAATGACATTTCTTTTATTAATTAACAGAACGTTTTCTTAATTGACACTCTATCATTTAGTTCAATTTGAGAAGAATAAACGTCTATGTGTGATCAAAATTAAAACAATTCTTGTTTTCGGCTAAATGAACTTATAAATTGAGAGACGTGACTCCGGTGTATTAGATAACCGCTGACCGCTAGGTAGTCCAGCCGCGACCATGGCGACCGACTTTCTCGGCCGAGGATAGCTTACGTAATGGTTCACACACACAGCTCTGATTCCAGATATATTTTAAATGCACGTAGCATGATAACTAAAATGTATCACATAGATTTATTTTTTTCCGGTAGTTTGTGTGATTTACTAGAAAAGAAAAAGAATGTTAATATTTTCTGTTTCTCGTTTTTTAGGATTGTGCAGAATTTACGAAGATGACTTAAACTCCTCACATAAAAGCATGTATCCTAAAAAAAATTATTTTTTTCTTATGAATTAAAGCCTCCTTTTTAAACAGGCATACTGTCTGTCGTAACTTAATGTCAGTTGTACGCACAATGACTTTCGTTAACTAGCCAAATAAACACAGGTACATGTTAACATGTAAAGCTTTTTACACTCATACTACACAACTCACCAACAAAATAACATTGTAACAACATTTATAGGATCCCAACAAACAACTTTTCCAGCGACAGCTATATCAAAATCCTAGCCGTTTTTTAGTTATTTAGCAAAAACTTTCATGGGCCCTTGCCCCTTAATTTAAGGGGCCAGCCCTTTTTTATTGGTGTCAAATGAAAGTCCTTGACATTCTGCACAACTTTTATTCTACATGTCTTAACAAAATATTTTTCGTTTAAAAGATACAAAGGAAAATATGTCTAAATTTTCGCACTTTTTGGAACCCTGTTTTTTGACCCCCTACCTTTTTCTAAATAAAGAAAGTAATCCAAAAACAAAAACCGATGTGCAAAACTTCAATGTCTCTGTTATTCAAATTCGTTGGATTCCCATTCCCTGCTATCATAGTCTCGGAGCCTTTGTCTGGAAACGAAAGGCCCTAATTTTTTTAAAAAGGGGAATAACTCGTTAACGGAAGAGGATTTTTAAAACTTATGAAGTGATTTAGATAGTGCATTGTAAAGTCTATAAGCCCTGAAAATTTGAGCAAAAACCGTTCAGAAATGAGCAAGATATGAAGCCTCAAAGTTCGCGTCTAGGAAGAAAAAAAAAAAAGAAAAATAAGAATAATCTTAATCTGCACAATAATATAAAGGTCTTCCGTTGGAAACGGAAGACCTTAATAATTATAGAATAGAATGTCAAATTATCCCGTCTGAGGCCCCTCAACGCAAAACATATACAATTTATAGATTTTAAGTATTCGGATGATAGCTATACATGTTTCATCATATTCAGACAATGAATATCGTACCATACACATAAGCGTCTTTTCATTTATGAGTAAATATCTTATTAAATAAAGAAAACACACCGCTGTGTGACCCACCTGTCTCAAGCAAGAAGCCGGCAAGCCCATAGTTAAACATGAAGTTTCTAACACATATCCACTGCTCAAAGTGGTCTCCAATATAGATTCTCAATTTACAATGTTCTATGTCAAACTGTTTCTTTCTTTCTTTTGTCTTCGAATGCATTAATTTCACTGCCAACAGACCAATCACGTTTTTGCGTCGACATCTTGTGTACATTCTAAAATTAGCTTGTCACATCACGTGCTTATGAATATTTCAAAGTTGGGCATTTACTGACCAGCCTTTCTTTCAAAATTTTCATTTCAAACGGCATAAATTATATACCTTTAATACAAGTTTGACTGTACATGTTGTGTTGATAATAATGTGACCTTGACATAATGACATCAAGTCAGGGTCATGACACACCCTCAGTTCATAATATTTGTGCCCAACAAAAGCTACTGGCATTTATCTTATGACCCAAACACAAAAGTTGGATGATAGATTTTCTTAAAATTGGGGATATAAATGAAAACCTCCTATAGGCCTTACCTATCTGTGAGTGGGGTGATGACAAGTCTGTCAGTGCAACCAAGGAACTCATTCTGATAAATGAAATCCACATCTGTTATTTGAACGATGCACTGATCTGTGTCCTCCTTGAAATAAAATCTTGCTTGTTTCAACCACTCGAAATCTGTAGGGGATTTTATATGCATCCTAGTCTGAAAAGAAGAAATTATAAATCAATTCAAGCTGCAGGCATTGACGGATGTAAGGACAATACCTTCTACATGTATTACTAACTTATCATTCATGCTTATGATGATTTATAATATCTATATGACACTCTTAACAAGAGACCCATGGCCACATCGCTTACCTGAACAACAGTTCCTTGTAACATTCTATTTTGTAGCATATGTTATTTCTATTTTAAACTTTGAACCCCGTTCTGGGGCCCCAGTATTGGTCCAGGGTTTATGGTTGACTTGAACAATTTAGAATCTACACTATTTGATCCTTCCATAGTAATCTCACAAACTGTAGCATTGTACTTCTCGAGAAGAAACGTTTTAAACACTTTCCATATATATTTCTATGTTAAACTTTGAACCCCTCTTAGTGCCCCAGTTAGTCCAGGGGTCACGATTTTAGCAATTTAAATCTACATTAGCCAAGGATGTATGCGTAATAATATCACAAACTGTTGCATTGTAGTTCTTGAGAAGAAGATTTTTAAACATTTTCCTATATATGCTAAACTTTGAACCCCGCCTGGGGCCCCAGTTTTGGTGCGGGGTCACAATTTTTATAATTTAGAATCTTCACTATATATACAAACGTTTAGGTAAATGTTGGCATTTCTGGTGCAGCGATTCTTGAGAAGAAGATTTTTCCTACATATTTCCATGTTAATTCTTGAACTCAGCCTGGGGCACTGGTTTTGGTCTGGGGGTCATGATTGTTACAATTTAGAATCTTCACTATATATACAAGCTTTTGTGTAAACATTGGTATTTCTGGTGCAGTTGTTCTTGAGAAGCTAGAAGATTTTCAAACATTTCACCTAAATATTTCAGTCTATGTTATTTGAACCTCGCCTGGGGCCCCAGTCCGGGGGTCTCAATTTTTACAATTTAGAATCTACACTTTATATACAAACTTTTATGTAAATATTGGCAACCTTTGGTTCAGGTGAGCTAAAAATGTATTTGGAACTATACCAAGTCATCAAAGATGTCTCTCTGATGCACATGAATGGTAACAAGTGTTTCATATTTCACTCGTTCCATCTTTGTCAAGTCATGTGTTGTTTGCTCAATCAAGCGGTTCAACATGTCAAGGAATCTTTGATTTGTAGTGGGCATAATTTTCTTGTCTCCTCTTGTATGCTGCAAAGCATATTCTGCATCCTTTGTCCAAACCATTTGGATTCCAAGAAGTCCAACCTAGACAAATTATATCAATAAGAATTACTTTAGACATAGGATTATCTTCCATTTACTGCTTTTTATAAATCTGCCTACTCAGTATTAAAATGGTCAACCATTAATTCATACTTCATCATCATCTTTCAAGGGCCTTTCAAAAATTACATCTACTTACTGCATATAATCAATATAGATAAATTGTCATGAATATCATAAAAATTTCTCCACACATACAGTCCTTAAAAGATTATTCTAGAATTCTGTAATTATGCTGAATTAGTTATATCAGGCATATCATTATTCACAGTGCAGCAAGTATGAATGACGCTACATCATAAATCACATTGAAGTCCATTATTCCAAAATCTCTTTGAACCATTTGTAGAAAGTGTCCAATATATTCCTGGAGTCATACCTGTTTACTCAAACACCAATCAAGCTATAATTATTTTCCTGAACACTTTACTAAATTTGATAAAGATGCATAGCTCCATGCATACACTTTACTATCTTTGGCTCAGGTGAGCTAAAATCATTAGTGAGGGTAAATAGAAAGGGAAGCATGCAGTTTACATTCATGTTTCTAGCTTGAGGAAGGGTACCAACAAGGGATAAATGATACATGCTAAGATGATTGAAGCTTTACATGTCTGCTAAGAAACGATACTGTTAAAGTCTTTATTTTGTTTCAAAGCAAAAACAAGCTTTACCTGTGCAGGAAAATTTGCTAAGAATCCCATTAACTCAAACTCTGGGGTGATAATGTTTCTCCAAGCATCACGTATAACTCCATGAAGGGATTTCTGTTGTTCCCTGAGCAGGTCTCCAATCCATACTTCTACATTTCCTTTAGCAATGACAGCTGATTCCAGCTTTGAATAAATAATTAAATGCATGGGAATCAGAATCTCTCCAATTTCATTTAAAACCATGCAGTGTTAAACAACTATTCATCTTCATCAATAAATACCATAATCTTTTCTCCCTCTCTTGATAAAACGGAAAGAATCCTGTCATAGTCTTTTTCATGAAACTCTACTTCATTGACATTTTCAAAAATGCCTAAAAGGTGAGACTGAAATAAAGAAATTCAAAATATTACTGGCATTATTACCACACATTTTCAAGCATTAAGTAACACAAACAATAATTCTACACTACAAAAGAAAGTTTTAAGAATCAAATGTATGCCACTTTTAAAGGGGCATGGTCACGATTTTGGTCAAAAATTATTTTTCCGATTTTAATGTTTACAATACTTCATTAAGTCATTCTTAAAAGGCAAGTACAATTGAGTTCTATTCGTTGAGATATAAGCGAGTTACAGCGCTTACAATTCTTTGCTATGTAAACAAAGCTTCTGTTTACATTTTGAATGTTAATTGAGGTGAAAATTCCAGTTCAAGACCTAAGATGAATGTGTTAAACGTTAGGAACTGTTTATTTATGCTTAATATGAATAAGAAGGTAGAAAAAAGAGCTTGAAAAAGTTCATTTACTGGTATATTGAACCTATGTAAACAAAAAACAGGGCACGAGCCTTCTTTACATGACAAAGAATTGTGAGCCCTGCATCTTGCTTATAACTCTACGACTGACTCTCAAATTTCATTTGGTCATTAGAAACGCATTCCTAAAACATTGTAAATAATTAAAACAGAAAAATTGAATTTGACTAAAATCGTGACCATGCCCCTTTAAAATTCACTAGATGATAACCCATGCAAGCGCGGAAATTAACAATTTACATATTATTATGATATGATGCTAAATATGTTGAACCATATTTTTTTGTTCATTTTTGTACATACTTAGTCCGATTTTTTCCTTATCTTACTTTCTAAAATTGAAGTAAAAAGACAAACTGCTTTTTTATTGTATTTATTTCTCACCAGTGAATGGGTATTTAGTGTATCTCTCTCTAAATTTGGTTATTTAGGTCAATTTTCAATATAATTTCTATTACTGTCCCAAATAAGAATTTCAGACAAAAACAATCTGGAGGGGGGGGGGGGGGGATCCCCATTGAACTTCCCCGTTTAATGAATACATCATTTATCCATATAGACGTAGAATACAATAATCTGACAGGATCAGTAATGTTTACAAATTAATGTCAAAGGTTTACAACCACTCTACCGTGGTATGAAAATGTATAAAATTAAAACACGCTAGGTTATGCATTATTATCCATTTGCATGCATGCATATTTTAATCCAATTAAAGTTGTCAGATTCAAAGTATCTGCCCGATGGTTAACTCGCCATACACTTTCGGCGATAATGTCAGTTAGTCAACCCCCTTTCTAGGTACCCCGCTCTAGAAAGTTCTTTCCATTAATACTAAGGTCGCAATAATTGTTCCATTTTATTTATGAACTTTTTGTATTAATCGAAGTCCGATTCAAGGTATCAGCTGCCCGCAATGCATGATGAATTCATCCTACACCTTTCGTTAATAAGTCGATCCGCGTTCTTGGTTACCCCGTTCTGGAAAGTTCTATCCCATTCTCTCACCAGAGGTCGTGCTTCGCAAGCGAATGAGTATCAAAAGTAAAATCGCCCACTAAAGAAACGAATTGACTCATTTTATTTATTCAACATTTGTCTAATCTTAACTTCTATGTATTCTCTAAATAGACTCACAGTAAATATATTCACTCTTTACGTAATCATTCAATATTATTTCATTGCAAATATATATTTTGATCGAGACTATCCCTGACTTGGATCCTCCAAGGCATGTCCACCACCTTACTCTCATATTTTGATATTTTGGGCTTGTTTATCGAAAATGAAAGTAGGTTTTTGATTAATTTCACAATAACAACTTATCAGTTAAAATTTAGTTATACCTTACGGACATCATCACACATGTGTTGCAATATACCAAAGGTGTAAGCATTAAGTACTCTGGTGCAGGCATTTTGTAGTTTATTTGCAAAATGCCTTAATTTATAAGTATAGATATGTACTTTATTTATGGTTGCATTAAGATATTAACAATGTTATTTCTATTAAATGATTCCTGGTTTTTTCCCCTTCGCTCATAAAATCACATTTCTGTCTTAGTTTTACATTTCTAAAGACTTGAAATTATTCAAACAAATTATCAGCTTGCAGCTTACCTGAATGGTATGAGAATCACTAGCCTGACCAAGAATTTCTAAAAGAGCTGGATCAGATATGAAGAAAAATCTTGGAAAAACAAGTCTTTTCTTTTCTAGGTAGCTGTAACAGGACATTCATATATCAAATGTATACAATACTTACAATACAAATCAAAGAACTGAAAATACTAAACAGCGCTAACCTTGGATGTAAAAAAAAAATTTTAATGTAAACCCGAAGAAATATTTGATTTGGAATAAAATTGTAGGAAAAAGGATGGACTGCAAGTTTTTATTTGTCTTTAAGACGCAAAGAACTTTGCATATGGAAATTTAAAGGATTCAATAATAATTAATTAGTATCAGAATGTGTTTATACGTACTGAATGAACAGGAGTGTTCGTTTATAATAAGTGCAAACTTTGTCCTAATGTTGTTTTATCTGGAACATTAAACAACGTGTATATAAAATGTGTCTTTTCATTTTTACATGTTTATTAGAACCATGAATAACATCCTAAGAAATTTTCTATAAACTTAAGTACTATATATAGTAATTTTGTTTGCATTTTCTAAATATCAAGTTTACAATTTATTCCAAGTTCATCACATTAAATAAATCTTTGATGAGACTCACTTTTAAGATGATATTAAGGAAAGGTGTAGATATTGTGTATCCATAGTAAATATGTTATTTATAAAAGTTCTAGGAATTTTGCAATGTTAAAAGTGCTACAAAAGACTGTAATTAGACAGAACACGATTTTTTTTTTACATCTGCTTATTATTTTACTGTTAATTAACATTTGTTGGTAAACTAGTGTCTGCTTTTGTTCATGCAGTTTTAGTCCAGTTAGATAATCTTAACAAATCAACAAGTTACAGTGTATTTTTTAATCCGGCATGGTTTTTAGATACAAATGTAGTATATAACTATGGATAAGGATTTAATTAAAGCAATTTCTTTTCATCTGATCTCATTCCTTTTTAATTTGTAGTATATTGTGCAAATCCTATCAAATTGTTTACTTATTTGTATGTAAAAATATATCATTATACATATAACAAAAGTTACTCTTGTGTTTGCTTAAATCAATTTGATGTGCAAGAACTATTTTGTTCTTGTGCATATATATACAGGCGGTGCAGATCTGAAATCTGCAATATCACTATAAAATGGCTGCCGAGCATAGCTTGAACCCTCAATTTGGTAGCCGTGTAGGTTTTTGAGAAGAAGATTTTTAAACATTTTTCCTATGTATTTCTATGTTAAACTTTGAACCCCGCCTGGAACCCCAGTTTCAATCACAATTTTAACAATTTAGAATCTTCAAAATATAAACAAGCTTTGGTGTAAATATTGGCATTTCTGGTGCAGTGGTTCTTGAGAAGAAGATTTTTAAAGACATGCACACACCCTATACTCACTGTTTCACAATGATCTCCCTTTTAAAAAGGGTTACGCCCTTTATTTTAACAATTTAGAATCCCCTTACCATAAAGATGATTTGTACCAAGTTAGGTTAAATTTGGCCCAGTGGTTTTAGAGGAGAAGTCAAAAATGTGAAAAGTTTACAAACGGACAGACGGAAGGACAATGGACAACAGGTGATTAGAAAATCTCACTTGAACCTTCGGTCAATGAAAATTTAATGCTTTGTATTTATTTAGTGCCACTGCCATTCATAAACTGTATTTCATTATAAAAAGAGTTTAGCTTTTTGTATTACAGAGGATCCCGCTTAGTATAATACCTGTTTAATATTATAGTTCGGTTAATATAATAGTTTTTCAAAACACAAAACCATTTCTTAATAAATCATTGTATTTTACATCGGTTATTATTATAGCTTAAATAGTGGACCCCGCTTAATATAATAGAAAGTTTACGCCTGTCAATTGAGTTTCACACCTTTTTCTCGAGCTAGCCCCCCATGAGAAGCTTGTATAAACACTCTGACTTCCCAAATCACTTTGAAATTTACCGACTGTGCTGGCCAGACGAGATTAGTCACGCCTCACTGCACGTGGCTTGGGTACTTTACCTATGCACCTAACAAGTGACATCGCTGTATTATTGAGGTTTTTTACAGTTTGAATAAGTGAATGCCTCATGTTTTTGTAAATAAATTTATAACAAATGGGACATTTTACATGGCTTACCATATGGTACATGATGTTCCATTTGACGATTTGTACTGCAGTGAAGTAGTGACAAAGTCTTTTTTTAATATGCCCCTATTTTATAGAAAGAATGGGCTAAATAAATCAAAGAAAATGAGAAAATTCTGCATAACTTTGTGGTTTATTTGATTTTTAATGAAAGAAGTTATTAAAAACGAATTGTCTCATGAATGCCTTATTAGATTTAGTCAAAACCGGAAGTACAGGAAGAAAACAAAATGAAAGCATGTCAACTTATCGGAAGCATATTGGTGGATCTTGCAATTTTCCAAGCTTGTAATAGTAAACTTTATTCATGAAATTAACTTTTATGAAGCATTAAAAGTAAAGTTTTAGAAGAAATCATCAATTATTGTGGACATTACATCG
>CM035815.1:37653809-37806309 GCA_020458035.1 Magallana ariakensis | reverse complement strand
TAACTATTAAAGCCGTTTTACTTTTAAGATAAATCTATTGACTCTCCGAAAGATTTTTTCGGCATTCCATTGCAAGCCTATGAAGATAACTTGTGGGCCTAAAAATAAATTTTTCTCGTCACTGCTATTTCCTAATAGCTAGCGAAGCAGTCTATGCCGTATCTATAATGCTAAACCAATATACAACAAAATCACAAGATACGTTTATCGCTTACATTCATTTTGGAGACCGTGCCCGACAAGAAATATAAATGGAACAAAAATCTTGTAAACATGTTTCTATGTATATTTCTATGTTAAATTTTGAACCCCGCCTAGGGCCCCAGTTTTGGTCCGAGGATCACGATTTTTACAATTTAGAATCTTCACTATATACACTAGCTTTTGTGTAAATATTGGCATTTCTGGTGAAGTGGTTCTTGAGAAGAAGATTTTTAAAGACACACCCCTATACTCACTGTTTCGCAATTATCTCCCTTTTAAAAAGGGCTTTGCCCTTTATTTTAACAATTTATAATCCCCTTTCCATAAAGATGCTTTGTACCAAATTTGGTTAAATTTGGTCCAGTGGTTTTAGAGAAGAAGTCGAAAATGTGAAAAGTTTACAGACGGACAGACGGACGGACGGACGACGGACAACGGGTGATCAGAAAAGCTCATTTGAACCTTCGGTTCAGGTGAGCTAAAAAAGTCTAATCTAAATCAACACAAATGATTTTTTATGTACACTTTTGTGGTGAATCATTAATGTGCTACATTTGTACTGCAGTGTAGTTGTAATTATTTTGCCTTGACACCGAAACTGCATACACAGCTGCTCCACTTTTCTGCGTTCTATTATGATATATCGAGTCATCAGACTATTTTTACTGAATATAGATGGCGTTGGATCGGAAGCGTCATCCCCGTATTGCAATGCGATTAAGCGCTTTGCATACTGCATACGCTTAATGCTTAAAAAGCTCACAAGTCTGGTATTGATTTGAAAAACAATAACTCAATGTTATAAAAAGAGTTTGAAATCTACATTGTTTGACACAGGAAGGACCTACCCTGTCAAGGATTTCTGGCACAACTCCAGTTGTTCAAGCAGATGTGGAAGAAGCTGGCCAAGGGTTTCATCTCCAACACAACAATGAACTACATTGGTACACTCATGAGCACGTTGCATTATCTTCACCCAGGACTTGTCAATGTTTTGAAACCTTTTTGCTTCCTGAAGTAATTAAAAAGATCAATTTCTATACTCATTAAATTTATATTTGGACCCCACCATGGTTAATTAACTTTTAGGTAAAAATGTAAGTAAGTAATTTCAAAATTCTTCTAAAATGAGAAAGATAATGAGGTATATTGCTATTATTACTTATTAGGTTAGTTACTGACTCACTACTGAAATACATTGGGTTGATCATTCTCATAGATGGCGAGGCGAAGCCGAATACATATTTATTCATAAATAGCGAAGACCTACGCAAAGCCATGTACAAGATGCCTAACATCTCGTCCAATTTAACTCATTTAAACTCTTCAAAATTATCAATCTCACCTTTCAAATACTCTAAAAATCTTTGCTTCACCCATGTTTACTTACAATGTTTTGTTGCTATTCAATTTTAAACGTGTTCCCCCTTTCCTCTGCAGAGATTTGAGCAAATTTCGGCGCTGCCATTTTGTTTTGCTCTAGACACAACAATGTGACGTCAATATTCAAAGGGCAACTACTCTAATTTTAAAGAATTTCAAAGGGCAACTACTCTAAATACTTTAAGAACTTACGGCACGCGGTTTCTGTATTAAATACTATGAAATGTCGAAATGAGTAAGCGAAGCGTTGGCCAATGACGGCCATATTGCCTAATTTTAGTTCCCACCGAACTCACATAGAGATATATGAGGCAATCATGTGCTATGTTTAAACCAATGAAAGTGTCTCATTTCAGTCCGAGGGAAAACAAAAAAGTATATCATACTCTGTCCTGAGTTTTTGCTTCCACCACTTTTCACTTGACATTTCGATAATAATAAATACCTTTGTGATCAAACTACGTTCATCCACTAATATGAAAAATGTCCAGATTATTTGTTTTGAAATGCCCCCTCTACCGCTTCAGGTTTCAATACACATCCCAAAATAGAAATTCTACGGGCATTTTGCATTGCATCAGCCATTAATAAGCCCAGATGATAACGTTGAAAAATTGCACAAGGTGTCCCGAGTACTTCCGAATGGAGAATAGATGTAAACATTTCCCATCATAAATGTCCCTAAGAAATTTGTTTTCGTTCCTGTAAACTTTTAATGTAATTTTATGTTATTTAATGTTGTTTATATAAAATCATGTAGAGCAGATCATATTTCATCTGTGTTGGATCAAGTGTTACGCATAGCCAATCATATTATCGCAGCAGCCTGTTTGTAGCTTGCAGTTGAACAGTAAACACTCAAAGTATTTTATACTGATTCTTTTGGAATATACCCTTATTTATTTGTATTTATCATCTAATACTAGCACGTAACATAAACAACTTTGTGATATGTGTTATCGTGAGTAACTGGCTAACGTTAATCCACGTGTGTTGTGTTTACAAGACACGGCTGAGTGCCTTGACTTTTAACCTTTACTTCCATGTGATATTAAAGCAATATAAGCTGCCAAAATTGCAATTTTTTACAATTGCATTAAAAGTGCCGAAATGAATGTTGATATGATTTTTAAAAGAACTGCATCGAATATCCACTCTTAATGTATCGCTAACACGCCTTTACTTGATGAAAAATATGTGCCCCGATATTCCGTTCACGCATTACAATGGCAGCTAATTAATCCTCGGCGACAATCCCGAAGATAACCGAAGTCTTTACGAATGATTCTGATGCTGATCGGGGTGGATCGGGGTGTATCCGGGTCATAAAAGATGGACGGCGAGGTGAGACAAAATTCTATTAACTAATATTATTTTGGCATTTTTAACAATGTTATATGTATTTTTAAGTTATTAAAGTTTAGGATCGCTCGAAACATTAATCAGGATTGGTCTCATACTTCTATTGCTATGAAATATTATAGAACTTACTGCTATTTTAGTGTGGGGCTCCAATAGGGAAGAAAACTGAACCCGAATTGCCATTTGCCAATACGTGTAATAGTATACTAGTATCAGATAATATTTATACAAATTAGGCCTAATATTTAATTGATTCTTTTATATGTGATAGAAATTAAACTTTGCAATTGAAATAAAATGTAAAACAACTTTGTAGACAAATGTGTACGTTTTTCACAGATGCATAACGCTATGAGCAATAAACACTGTGCCGGATAATTATGCCAGTGCCAAGGTGGCATTTTTGCACCCGTCTAAGCTGCATATATCGAAAAATTCAAATATGCCATATGATAGACCATTGCTTAAAGAGTTTACAACCACCTTTGTTATCATTGTATCTCACCTGTCAGGTGAGATATTTACCTTTCAAAACTAAATTCCTACAGGAAAATAATTTTTCCCATAGGAAAAACAGTATTCCTATGGGAAATTAGAAATTTCCTATCGGAATATAAGAACTTCCTATAGGAATTTCAATTCCGATAGGATTTGATAAAATCCGATAGGAAATTTTAATTTCCTATAGGAAAACTATCTGAGTCAAATTCCTACAGGAAATAGCTTTCTCCTACAGGAAATATAATTCCTATAGGATTTTAAGAAAATCCTATAGGATTGTCAATATTTCCTTTAGGAGAATCGTTTTTCCTATGGGAATTATCATTTTCCTATGGGATATTAATTTTTAAAGGTAAATATTTCACCTGTCAGGTGAAACAAACTAAAAACAAAAGTGGTTATATACTCTCTAGACAATGGTCTATCATTTGGTATATATGGATTTTTATGAAACTGCATCTTAAGCGGGTGCAAAAATGCCACCTTGGCACTGGCATAATTATCCGGCACAGTGTTAATATCGAACTATTTTTTAAATACACATGTATAGCATTTGGAGAAAAGAAAACTGACAATTTTTGCATTGTATTTTTTTTTAAATTGGGCCTATATGTACTTGAACTACCTAAATTGTGAAAATTGAATCAACATTTTTGTTAGTTTGAGCTGTTATATAGATACACGTAATCTCAATATGGCCTGTTAATTGCATGTACATTGTAATTATATTATTGAAAAAAATTAGTATACAAACCAGTTAGTAATTGTTAGATTTCAGATAGTAGCAGCAGCATTACACCAGATGAAGAGAGACCGATTCGCGGTAGGGTTACTAACAGAAGACGGGGGAGAGGAAGGGCAAGAGGAAGCTCAGGAAGGGCTAGAGGTGGTAGAAGCAGAGGTCGAGGTAGAGGACCAGTACAAGACTTGGGTCAACCAGTCAGAGCTGAAGTTGCTCAAGCCGAAAGAGATCAACAAATGCAGGTAAATTCATACACCTAAGTTTTGAATTTTAGAATTGTTCAAGAACTTGAATGCATATAATTCTACAATTATGGATTTCAAAATTCAAATTCAATTACTCCTCTGAATATATACTTTTACTGATATTTTATGTTCTAAAAACCCAATCACCAATTCCAGATTTTAGTATCCCCCTTGCATAAAAACTAGTCTTTATAAATCATCTTCTAATATTTTGGTTTTATCTGAAAATTATAACAAAGTGCAGTTGAATTTTTATTCTATTGTCCAGTTTTATGAATGTAGAGACTGAGTTTACATATTTTGCATTGCAATACTGTTTTTTAGGAAAGGATTGAAGGCCTATCTTTGAATAGCATGAGAATTGCGATGTTGAATGCCTACCATCAACAGCCTAGTTTTATTTTTCGGATTTTAGAAGCAACTAACCATCCCTTTAATCTACATGAAAGTCCAAGTCAGCCTTCCCCACAGGACATACCATCTTGGTGTCGCTGCACCAACTGTATGGAAATGCCAAGTGAATTGGAAAAAAGGTGTTGCAACCAGATTCCACGGAATTGTCACTCAAGATTACCTGTAAGTTGCAGCCTTTGTACTTCAAAACTTGTATTTGAGTTTGCAGTTAATTGTCTCTTCTATAAGTCTCATCAGTTTATTACATGCATTTATCTATATTCTGATGACTATTTCCTTTTTTTCAGCAACTGTGACAAGAGAAAGCTAATTAATTTCTTTTTAATTTAGGATTTTCAAAACGTGGTGTTAGACCCCTTGGTTCTGGAGGTTGCAATGAGATACCGGAATGATATGCTGGCTCAACCTCCTGACCTTGACTACAACAGGTGCCACAGACATACAGCATATCGACAATACATTCTGTGGATCCACGGGTACCTTGGAGTTGGAAACAGACAAGTGATACCAAGCTGCTGCGTTTGGGCAATCCGAAACAGATACCCAGACCCATCAGGACAATATGTGGGATTTGTTCAAGGACGATTTGGTTAAAGGAGAAATAAATTTTAAAACAGTTTAGTTGCTTCTTTATTAATTAACTTTATTGCCAATCATAGTCTATTGTCTTGTCCAGGTCTTCCCTGTTAAATCTAGAGATCTTCTCAGCCATCAGATCTTGCGTTGGGGGAGGAGGAATTGGAGCAATGGTTGCTGATAGTCTCCTAGGATCAGATGCTTCTAAAATCACATTCCTGTTCATGCCAATTTCATCAGCAAGCCTTTTCATTACAATTTGCCTCAGTAAATCCGAAATATAAGGGTACTTTTTTTGTGCCTTAACCTCATTCACGGTCCATCTTCCTCCCTTTTTGCTGTAGTACCTTTGAAGTCTAAAATTGAATAAAAGCCTCCACTAATAAAGCTGTAAAGTTTCACTAGCACAAAATTCAATAATTTATATTTAAATCCGTAATTTTTAATGTGTATTACAGGACTTCATTCTCACCGTTTACTCCCATCTTTATTCACCACCACTTCCCTTTCGCAGTGTGCATTATGGTCAATTGCTGCTAACTCATTTCTGGCATTGTATGTTTGTGGACCATAAGAGTGGCGTTTAGAGGCATATTTCAGTATGACGTTCTGGAAGTTCTCCAATTCCGCTGTGCTCCTGAAGTGTGCAGAGAGATAAAAATAACAATCAAAAACTCATTATACTAAACAGAAATACTGGTAAAATGAAACACAATAAATTACCAGCAACATAATCATGTGATATGTCTTTCAAATAGATCCTTATGCAGTGTGAAAAATTTAAATTTGCGAAGATGAAATAAAATTGACCTTTTCATTACTAGGTACCAAATATGAGCTAGCCTCTAGTGTCATTAGATAAAAAGACTACACTTATGTGATCTTGACTTTGGAACAAATAAATTAACATGCTCTCTCCTTTGCACCATTGTTTGTGTGTTGTATAAGATCAAAATCATTCTCTTTTTTTCGCTTTTCAAAAGATGCAATAATGAATAAAACATAATGTATCTGGCATTTAATATTCAATTATTGTTAGATTTAGACTGATTAGTGGGCGATTGAAAAGCTTGTGAATAATATGCACAAATACATGTAGATCTGAAAATTTGCCTAGCTATATTGTACTATTTTCTACTAGTATTATATTTCATTTAAACAATAAAATGCTTTCTTTGGTGATTCATTCGGGATATGAAGGTAGCGACATTGCAGAAAAAATACATAACCCGCATTAGCGGGTTATGTAAATTTTTTCTGCAATGATCGCTACCTTCATAACCCGAATGAATCACCAAAGTTTATATTAACATCTTTCTTTTAACTAATTAATAAATTGAGCGTAAAAAGTAAGTAAAATTCACTAAATTACTGTTAACGTACATAAGTACGTTAGCTAAAAGAAACAGCCAAATCGTCTCCTGTGAGACTTTGAGTCTGTCATCATCATGGTTATTTCGTGCAGTCCGTGATTTTTCTTAGGTAGTTGTAGGTCTCGACCAATCGATAAACTGGGCGTGTCAATTTCAGTCCTGTCACTTTCTTGTCAGTTTCAGCCGCTGTAGATTTCGACCAATCGATAAACGGGGCGTGTAGATTTCAGTCTGGCTGTTTCTATAGAGCTATGAATTAACTATATGTCTCCGTTAGAAATAGAGGGAATAATACTTGGTAGATGTAAATATATCATATTGAACATTTCATTCATGCAATTATCAACATTTGTAAATTTTCATGTAAATCTTCACTAGTGATTACCTGCAATTTAGATAGTAGGGTATTTTCCGAAGTAAGTGTTTGTCCATCACTATCTTAATCAATGCATCATGAGGAGGAGTTGCACCCTTGAGCCATCCCTTGTCACGTTCAGATGACAGTGGTCCATGTTGGCATTCATTTGGTACATTGTCACCATAAGAAATCATCCACTGATGCTCATCAACAGTATGGTGCAAGATTCCATACCATATTCCCTGAAAAAAATGTCATGATGAATTTTAAACCAGAATTTTATCAAGTATAACTAAAACTCCGCATTGCAGGAAAATGTTTATTGCTATGACCATTTTTCATTAATCAGCATCTATTTAGTATGTCTAATAATTAGGAAAGTTGACGAAAACGAACAGACTTCAGTACATTTAGTTGCTTTGTCTTTGGATCCAATTCCATATCTGATTTTGAGGTTCTGAACAAAACAGTTTAAACTTTCTTTGATCCATTTTTTTTCACTAGCCTAGAGCATATATTCTCAAATTTGCATAGGTCATGAACGTCGACTTGCAGAAAAAGGTTTTTTTTTTAAATCAAAAACTTACCACAAACTCTTCTTTAGTTTTAGATATATCAGCACAATGCCAAAAATGGTTAACTACATCACGGGACCATTCTAGTAGAGGTCTGTTTGTTTTCTGTTCTTGAGCAACCTGTAATTTCAAAATAATTTTAAGAACATTGGACTTGCTAAAGTTCATCAAAAAAGTCAAAGAATGCATTTCTAATCATTCACTATGGAGGGAATTTTTTTGGCTAGCCATTTCTTTTTTTTTTTATTTCGCTTCTAGTTAAACCATTTTAGGAATTATATTGTTTTGAAAGGCATGCCCTTATTCATTTACATGTACAGTTCAATTATTATAAAAATCATTGTTGATTGAAGTGATGCCTTAGTCCATAATGGTTTAGGCAAAATTTACTGGGGACATCTGAGAGTTTAAAAATTGCAAACATTACTCAGTGTCCATAAAGAATTTGAAATCGAACCAACCATACCTTCACAATTTTTTTCCCAAGGTTTTTCGCCCCATGCCATATATCGAAGGAATGCTTTATGTTACTGAAATCCTTTTCTAAAATGAAATTCATACACTTACTTTTCAATACATTTTTTAATAATTTCTGTTGGAAAACCAAGTCATAAGCTCTAGCAACATTTTGATATATCCACTTAAAGGTCAAATCTTACTCTTTATAGGCAAAAATCAAACCTTTTTCTGATATTTATTCTTGAAACCAACATTGACATTAAGAAAATACTAACTCATCAGTGATTCGATTTGTGGGTGTGCATCAGTAACAACCTCCACCACTTTCAGATTTTTGGCAAGCAATTCTCTTAATCCTTTCAAAAAGCAGGCTTTCTCAAGAACAGTGCTCTTCTTATCCGTCATTCTCTTATCCATGGTAACTATTGACAATATTTTCTTTGTTTCATACTCCATAAATGTGTATGTGCAGAATTGCGCACAATGGCCAGGGCTGTCCATTCTCCCGTCACCTTCAGAAGTAAATAAATTATTGTCAATTTGGTCTTTTCACTTTTTTACAATTAATAATATATACTCTATTTGAGTAGTACATACATCAACTCAATGTATGACATGTTTATATTTAACAACTTTACACAAGAGGATATTGGTCACATAACTGATAAATGTAATGTACATAAATTAAAACCATATATCATTTTCATTTTTTGTTCCCTTTAGGCATTACTGCTATATAAAATCATTCTCTATCTTGATGTCATTGTTACACACAACAACTATCAAGTTTCTTATCATTTTAAAACCTTAAAGAAGCTCTCTTGATCAGTTAAAATGCTAACCAATTAGGATCAGACAAGTTGGGTAACTAAAATGTTAATTATTAAACTCACCCAATATTACTATTTCTTTATCTTGGAACTCTTGTAAAACAATGTCCTGAGATTGAGCCCAAAAACTACCAATGGATGGCACAAGGTACGTCCTCTGTATCTTTAGGTAGGATGAGTTGCATAAAATGGGCAGTTTGATAAACTTGGCAAAGTCAGAAATTTTCTGGTAATTGTTACCCGACAGCAAGATACCTGCAGCAAATACCAAGTCACCACTGTGCAATCTTCTATTTAAGATGGGCTGTGAACACCACTTATGGATAAGATGATCACTTTGGCAAACCTGAAAAAGTTTAATTATGTGAACTAGTTTGTATGTGTTACATTTTCTAATAAAGATTTTGACCTCTTTTTTTCTAACCAGGAGCATAAAATTATCATTGTCGGGTATAATCATACGATTATCTTACCCATTTTAAATATAAAGCTGAGGAAATCACTTCTGTTCTAATTGCCACTGGCATTGAACATCCCTTTACAGTGCAAAATGGGGGTACGTGAGTTTTAGCCAAGTTATAGATTGAACTTTGATATGATATGAATGGTCTGTCTTCCAAGAAAGTATTGACTTCGGTCTCACATGTTATTCTATCAATGTATGCATCATCATCCTGTTCATGGATATGGTCTTGTTCCTCTTCTATTTCTTCATCTTCTGACTCTGACTGAATACATGTACCATGATCTTGTCTACAATGATTAAAAAAAAATAACACACATAAATATAATATGAGAATGATATTTTAGTACAATACTTAGTCTGCATTATTTAATATATATAGTCTAGCAGTCCTGCAATGCCAAACACTAATTTGTCAACATTTTTTTTCCTAAAGCAAATTTTAGATGACAATTAAAAGAAATTTATTATTTGAAGTCAATGGTTAAAAAAAAATCAACTACATGTATATCTAAATTACCTAAAGGTCAAATCAAAACTTGGCTCATAGTTTGCATCAGAAAAATTATCGTCATCTTCTGATTCATGATTACCTTCAGAAATGGTAAGGCTGTACAAAAAGCAAAAAATTTCATTCATAAACATGTTTGAAATCAAACTACAGATAAAACAATCAATATAACCAGGAATTTGAAACTACAGTTACAGTTTATTTCCATGCTTACTCAAATGGATTTATAAAGCTGCTTTGTGTATTTTCCACCAAAGACTCTCCTTTTTTACCCATTTCCTCTATCCCAGACATATGGGTCTCATCCCTGAAAAATTTAATTTACATGATTCTGAATTGATCACAGTAATTAGAATTCATATAAGTTCTTTGATCAATAAAATTGAAATGCTAAATAAGGATGTCATTTTTAATTTTCATTTTAAAAGTTCAAATAATACATTAATTTTTCATAAATGGCAATTCACATATCACATATCTATACAGATTATAAGTATACTGTCATTTCCCTCCTACCTGATTTGGAGTATGACATATTTTAGGACTTACACAGAGTTTCTTTCAAGTTCACTTTCTGATGATGATATTTCAGACACACCAGATAAATGGAGAGGCTTAATTGTAGATTTCATTGGCCCAGGGGTTGATGTTACCAAGTTGTTAGAAATCTTCCCAGAAATTTCATGAGTAGGTGCAGGACTAGTTGGTTGCTCAAACCTTTGAAAAAATGAACGGTAAAATTTGACATTTATAAAATAATAATTTAATTCTGGTTGTAACACGCTTTCTGATTGGCTAAAAAATTTATTTCATATCGTATAAAGAATGTTGCCTACGTCATAGTAAGATTAACGTAAAAAACGTATCAATCCGCCTGACGTTACGTTTGAATTTTGTACAATTTGATGTCATTTTATAGATCTAATAACTGTTTTTATTAACAATTGATAGCAAAACAATTAAATTATAAGGAGTGAATTCAATATTTATTAGTTTTATACGATATAAAATGGTTTGGAACAGTTTACGCCTTTTTATAAACTGCTTTGCGGTTTATAAAGCGTAAACTGCCCCAAACCATTTTATATTGTATAAAACTAATAAATATTGAATTCATTCCTAATTCAAACCCTTTTTTTCTTCAACACTGAAAAGTCAACACTGCCAGTATTCAATCTTTTTTTTTAAATCATACTATCATAAGAATTTTGGTAACACATTCTGATTTATGCTACATTATGTATTAGTTCTGTGTAATATAGTAATTTAAACAACAACAAAAAATTCGTTTCAAATTACATGTATATCATATAATGGTGTATTGTTTGTATTCGACGTATATGCCTTCGTATATATATATAAAATTATAAGGAAGGATAAATTTTTATTTCTATGAGTTAGTTTAAAAGTTCGTTTCTTCATGTTTTAAAAACAATGTTACATGTGCTGATCGATAACAAAATCCTCTGGATATATAGCAAAGTATGACAATGTTCAGTTTACTTCTGTTCACAATTGAGAAATTATCCCTCCGGGGGCCTCATAGTTTAAAGATTGAACTGCACCCAAAAAAGGCACAACAAATAATTCTACAGGGTTTATTGTTAACGTCTGAACTTGAAATATTCATTCCCTTTCTGTTTACCACAAAATACGATTGAGATAGAAATCATGACAAAATATCAGTGTAAACAAGACAACGATCAAACTTACTTATCAAGCAGTATCTTTGCCACTTCAGCGTTAGATTGAAGACGAAGCGCACACTTCACTTCCATCCAGCGATCATACTGGTTACCGATGTAAATTCTGTTCTTATTATTTTTTGCATTTATTTCAGTCCGTCGTCTTTTTCTCCCCGAATCAGTCAAAGTCGGCTTTCTCCCTCGCTTCGAACCTGTCGTGTCTGACATCTTTTCTGTTTACCGGAAATATTGCGCTTGCGCATTTGATTTGCCGAATGAGTTCAACTCAAAGGTCATTGCATACGGAAATAATGTCGGAGAAATTAAGGTACGGGAAGACCAAATTTCATATTGCTTAATTTTTTTTTACTTTTAATACAAAAAACACGCCATATCATAAGTTTAATCGATAAGATCATGTATAAAAAGCATATTTTATCAAATTCTCGATTAAATTTTAGGGACACCAAAATAATGATTTTGGCAGCTTATATTGCTTTAATAGACTAGACATGACTGGAAGAAAATGAAGATGGGATGTAAACGAGCCCGAAAATTGGTTGGTGACCGAGTTAATTCGGAGACTTAAAGATGCAAATATCTTGGTGCCAGCTTCTTTGAAAAGGTCACATTTAATTCAAATATATCGAGACAATGTTGTAAATTCAAATCAATCGAGGGACAGAACAATTCTAAGCGATGAAGGAATTGACTCTAATGTGATCCAAAATGGCGATGTCTCACCCATACTTCCAGCAACTTCATCTGTCATTATCGAAAGTGAGACTGGGTGGATGTCCACTGAGCATTTCTTGCCACTATGTTGCAAGCAGCTTGCTACATAGCATTCTTTGCCTATCTTCGATGTGAAGAATTTACCATAAACAACGTAAAACAAGATAACATCCTGTGTACAGAGGATATGGTTATGGATACCGAAGGAACGGCTTTCACTCTCATTCTGAGAAGATCCAAAACCGACCCTTTCTGAAAAGGAATACAAATCCGTTTATTCCAATCCCGTCAAACCGTGTGTCCAGTGCAGGTTATGAAAAATTACATGATGTTCTGTCAAAGCTGGTTCAACCGTAATGTGTCCTCAGCATTATTGGTAGATGAGAGTGGAAATCATTTATCAAGACATTTATTCATTTCAAAACTGAAACACATTCTAAAATCGCTTGGTTGTGCTGATGAGAAATTCCAGGGACATTCGGTTAGAATTGGAGCAGCTACATCCGCAGCGGCTGGCCAGGTAAAGGACCACCTGATCAAAACCTTGGGAAGATAGAGTTCCGATTGCTATACCAGATACATTCAATCTGATGACGAAACTTTATCGCGTGCTCAACAAGCTCTGTGTTTCTGGTGTATTGATTTTCAATTGATTACTTACTATGCATATGTATTGGTAAATATCTCATGATTGTTGAAATGGACTGAAATTTGTTATTGTTATGTGTAGCTTAGATAATGACTTTTTGCATACAAGTTTTTTCTTTACATGCAGTTACTAAATACTTAATGGATTGTTGTATGATACAATGTTTAATTAGTTTGCTAAATTTTGTACTGTTTGTTATTTGAAGGAATGTTTCTTATTTTAGTTGATGAAGGTGTATTTTCAGATCAAGAGTGGTGGTGATCAACCCAATTCCTTTTGGGGCTCACAGCTATTACAGTTTACATTTATAATAACTTCATTTGGGCATTTCACACATGGTCAATAGGCCATGTGTTATTATACCCCAAAAAAGTTGTACAATGTTCAATCATTTTGTCATCAATACAAACACACGCACACAGGCCATCGGCCTCATCTGCACAAGGCCATCGGCCTAAAATATTCCAAATTTTCTCACGAGGCCATGAGCCTCTCACAAGGCCATCAGCCTTACACTTGCTCTCAAAGCCATCGGCCTCACACACTCCAGGTTTTCATCCCAAATCAGGTACAAGCCATTGATTACTACATATCAGGCCATCGGCCTTCTACATCATATCTCAAGCCATCGGCTACCAAATATCAGGCCATCGGCCTTCTACATCATATCTTTTGAAAATATTGCAAGTCGTATTGCCTCATTCAGTTTGTAGTATGTTGTTTGCGTGTGTATTTTTTATGTTACTGTATGTTCTGTTGCATAATAGCCGAGTAGTTCCCAGAAGGCAATTTAAATAAATTTGTAACAATCTTTTTAGTTGATTTCAACTGTACTTCTTGCACAGGTATGTGTATTTTTATTAAATATCATCAAAAATTAAAGGACCTGAACAAGCTATTAATTTTATTTTTTCCTCCGATCCGAAATTTTCTTTCTGGTAAAATTAAAAATAAATGTTGATGCAATCACGTATGTGTAGTCTGAATAGTTGTTGTTCATGCATTGATTAAAAAGACCAAGTTCTTTCCGATCAAGTAACAGGCACTAGAAGTTACAAAAAAAAACAAGAGGCCAAATGGCCTTAACGGTCACCTGAGTAGCATAACCCATACACAAACTTGTCAAGGAGTCTCATATATGCATTTAGTTAAGTTTTATTCTGGAATAGAAAAATTTTTAATTTGTAATGACGACCACCTCCCTGCCTGAAATCTTTCAAAAACGACTATTAAACCTACAATTTTAGCGAAAAACTTAAAAGATCATAAAAGAGTGCATGACCTGATATTGAAAAGGTGCAAGACTCTGATAGAAAATAATTTAATAATAATAACAAGGTGGCTATTATTCATGTTTTATCTAAAACAACCTCCCATCCCCCATCCCCCCGGGGCAGACAGAAACTCTCCCTATGGGCATTTAAACAAACGAAAAAAAACCCAGCTTTATCGATAAAAGCCATCATGAGTTACTCACTTCTCCTGTTCCAGTTTTTGAATATTCAACATTCGTTGAGAATCACCATCTGGCATATATACCAAAATCATTTTACCTTTATATATCAGTGATTTTAGTTAGCCAATTATTACTTTACTATTAACAAGTCTATTTGTTTATTTTGAAAGTTCAAAAACTGTTTTTGTTTCAAATGATAAAAAGCCTTGCATAACTCTTTTGATCATACAACTTCTTTATAATTACATTATATTCAACGATTAATTACTACATATGAACAAGCAAAGGAAGATAACTCCATTAGGAAGAAGCAAGGGAAAACAAGATGTAATTATAATCGGGGAGATTATAAAGTCTCCCAAACGAACGAGGCTATCATATAGAGTAGGGATGACCCACAAAGTTTCATGTGGTTCCCAGGGGTCCTTAACTATATATCAGGTGAACTAACATAAACAAGGAACAAGAATATATATGGTTTAGGGGTGGGGATATTAACCGTTTTCAAGATATTCAGGCACTACCTGTTTGAGAGGGGTCAGGACCACCCCAAGGGCCCATGACCTACATACCATATGATGCCCCTTGACACAAGGAACAAGAATATATATAGTTTAGGGGTGGGGATCTCAACCGTTTTCAAGTTATTTGTGCACTTCCTGTTTGAAGGGGTCAGGACCATCCCCGGGGCCCATGACCTACATACCATATGATGCCCCTTGACACAAGGAACAAGAATATATATGGTTTAGGGGTGGGGATATTAACCGTTTTCAAGATATTCGGGCACTACCTGTTTGAGGGGGGAACCATCCCTGGGGCCCATGACCTACATACCATTTGAAGCCCCTTGACACAAGGAACAAGAATATATATGGTTTAGGGGTGGGGATCTCAACCGTTTTCAAGATATTCGGGCACTACCTGTTTGAGGGGGGTCAGGACCACCCCAAGTTCCATGACCTACATATCATATGATGCCCCTTGACACAAGGGACAAAAATATATATGGTTTAGGGGTGGGGATCTCAACCGTTTTCAAGTTATTTGTGCACTTCCTGTTTGAGGAGGGTCAGGACCATTCCCAGGGCCTATGACCTACATACCATATGATGCCCCTTGACACAAAGAACAAGAATATATATGGTTTAGGGGTGGGGTTCTTAACCGTTTTCAAGATATTTGGGCTCTTCCTGTTTGAGGGGGGTCAGGAACCACCCCTGAGGCCCATGACCTACATACCATTTGATGGCCCTTAACACAAGGAACAAGAATATATATGGTTTAGGGGTGGGGATTTTAACCGTTTTCAAGATATTTGGGCCCTTCCTGTGCCATATTGGCCCCACCCTAGTGCCTAAACACCTGTCCCAGGGATCATAAATTTCACAATTTAGGTAGAAGACTTCATGTACATCATATCCAGGCCTTTAGTTTTTCACAAATATATATGGGAGTAGAGAAGAAGATTTTCTAAAATTTAATACATTTTTACTATATGGCCATTTTGGCCCCACCCTAGAGCCTGAACCCCTGACCCAGGGACCATGAATTTCACAATTTTGGTAGAAGGCTTCATGGACATCATATCCATGCATTTAGTTTTAAACAAATATCTATGGGAGTAGAGAAGAAGATTTTCTAAGATTTATTACATTTTTACTATATGGCCATATTGGCCCCACCCTAGAGCCTGAACCCCTGACCCAGAGACCATAAATTTCACAATTTTGGTAGAGGGCTTCATGGACATCATAACCATGCATTTAGTTTTTAACAAATATATATGGGAGTAGAAAAGAAGATTTTCTAAGATTTAATACATTTTTACTATATGACCATATTGGCCCCACCCTAGAGCCTGAACCCCTGACCCAGGGGCCATGAATTTCACAATTTTGGTAGAGGGCTTCATGGACATCATATCCATGCATTTAGTTTTAAACAAATATCTATGGGAGTAGAGAAGAAGATTTTCTAAGATTTAATACATTTTTACTATATGGCCATATTGGCCCCACCCTAGAGCCTGAACCCCTGACCCAGGGGCCATGAATTTCACAATTTTGGTAGAGGGCTTCATGGACATCATAACCATGTATTTAGTTTTTAGCAAATATCTATGGGAGTAGAAAAGAAGATTTTCTAAGATTTAATACATTTTTACTATATGGCCATATTGGCCCCACCCTAGAGCCTGAACCCCTGACCCAGGGGCCATGAATTTCACAATTTTGGTAGAGGGCTTCATGGACATCATAACCATGCAATCAGTTTTTTCCTCACATGTGTGGGAGTAGAGAAGAAGATTTTTGAAAATTTGGCTGTTTTTTGCATATTTGGCCCCACCTGTGGCACCCTGGTGGTGGTAGAGCCACCAATTTCACAATTTACATTCCTCTTACCATAAAGATGCTTCACACCAAAAATGGGAACAATTGGCCTTGTAGTTTTTAAGAAGAAGTTAAAAATGTAAATTGTTAACGCACGACGCACGACGACGGACGAAAACAGATAGCAATAGGTCACCTGAGTTTACTCAGGTGACCTAAAAAAAACAACTATAGGGCCTACTCCTGTTTGCGATCGTCCAACCCTACAGGTTACGACCCTATTTAGTTTTGTGATTGGCAACTTAGGCAGAATTTCTTCAAGAAAGAGAAGTTGAAGTCTTTTTCTAAGTTCACAATTCAGTAAATTAAAAAAAAAACCTCATTGGCAAGAAAATGATAAGTTACTAATTTAAAAGACATTTTTGCAAAATAAATACTAAAATGATCATAATTTAACCGTTTGGAAATAGATCCTCTACATAACGCTCGTAAGTGTCATAGGGTTAGACTAATAACCCTAAACACACTGAAGCACAAGAGGAAGGAGAATGATTTTATTTGTCATTAAGCTAACAAAATAACGAAAAATTTCCTTAATAATACGGTGTAATTACATAAATATATAAAATTTTAAAAATTAGATATTCAGCTTTTTTAAATTAAAAACTTGTTTGATTTTTTACTGACATTTATGGACATGCTTATAATCCAATTTATTTTCAGTAACAATATTTTAAATTTTGAATTTGTGAATAGCATTGTTAACTTAATCAAATAAATGATTTCTCAAACTTATTCCTATTTTTCTCCAAGGGAGAAGTGAAAACTGCCTTAATTTTTTTGGTCTTAATGTATATGTATAGTATATGTGCTTGTATAAAAAAAAGAAAACCCTTCTTTTTTTACATGCATATACAATATATTAACACAAATTTTCAGTGCCCATGTATAAAATATGTTAAAGTGGCACGGTGACTCAAAATAGATGTTTTACTTTTCGATTATGACAACGGAAATAAAAAGAGCTTCTCGAAATTTCATCATATGGAAGGTTTCACGCATCATAAACCATCCCCTATCAATTTACAAGTCATTAAAATGCACATGTAAACAAACCAAGTTGATTTGGACATTGGTTTAGTGTCAAGTGATTGCGATTTCTGTCTAAAAATAGTTACAGTGGGATTGACACACTGAAAAAAGAATTTAAATTTGAAACTATTCGATGTCTGTGATAAGAAATATGCATTAATAGAGAATCTCAATAAATATATAGTTCTTGAGGGGATCATGTTTCAATGAGAGGATTCTGGCTCATGATGTATGACAGGCTGCAGTATTTACATTCCCCTGCGCTTGCATGGCTTAATGAAGCGGAAGGAAAACTCAATATTTATGTGGGTTTGTGCATCACCATGTCCCTTTAAGAACATCATCAACAACCAAAACTACTTATACATTTTAAAAATGGCAGCTCCTGGACATTTGTTCTTATTTTAAAAATTAAAAAAATATTGTTGAAAAATTGTTTTATTTTTCTTGACGGAGAAATTTTTCAAATTTATTTTTATTTTTTTCTCTCCTCCTCCCCAAATATTTTGAAAAATATTTCGTAAATCTAAAAATTAAAAAATGCTGGCCTGATGGAAGCAATAACTTGGGAAAGACTATAGCAAAGGTTTGGCAGACTTTGGACAAAATCAGAATGCTTAGTTTAACTACATTACCTGAGGAAGTTGTTTGGCAATATCCCCTCCAACAAATACTGCCTCTAAATACACCCACAAGTTCTGTACAATGAGCCAGTTCTCAAGAATGTCAGTTGTATTTGACAGCTTTGCTACCCACTCCTGAATTGTCTTTTTGAAAGGAGCATTATATCTGGAACAAAACCGACGAACATTTTCAACTTTCTGGTACACTTCGCACAAGTAATCTCAAAATCTTAATTCCTAATCATGGAGGACTCCCATCTAAAATATTGCAAATAAATCTTAGTAAAAAGGTACATTTTCAACTGCATATGTTGTTATAACTTATATGGTAACAATAGCATGTTTATGTTTTAAACTGAACTAACAAAAACTAGTTAACAAATGTTTCTTATAGACCCTAAAAACAGCATGTCAGTATTTTTCATAAACCTGTTACTGAGCAGGGAGCTCAGAATCATTAAGCTATCCTCCAGAAATGTTATAATTTCTGATGTTTCGCCCCCTTTCAGCAGGAGTTCTCCTCTGGCTTTGAAATTGGAGAAACTGAGGATTCTCCCTGTCCAGTCATTGACCACCTGAGTCAACTTAGCCTCAATGTCCTTCTCTTTCACGGCAGAAATACACACATCCTGAAATCAAAATATCATATTTATGCTTTCTACGGTAGGGATGGCAATGGACATGCAATTGCAGAATTCTTAATCGGTTAACTGCAATTCGTTCTGAATGATTAAGCGGTTATCAAAATATGCAGATTTTTGACATGTTATTAAGGTCTTCCGTTGAAAACGGAAGACCTTATAGTGATTGTAATGTTTCTTATTATTAAGGTCATCCGTTTCCAACGGAAAACCTTATTGTTTTCTTTCTGTTTCTTTTTAGGGCTTTTCGACTTTCGGTCGAAAAGACTTATTGTTTTCGCCTTTTTTATAATTCTTATTCTCGAGAAAGTTTCGTCAAGGATTTTTTGAAAACGGTAAGAGATATTGAAGTTTCAATTGCACATTCTTGTAGCTATTCTTAATGACACGCGTAAGTAAGGTTTTGGACTTCGGCTCCGGTACTTCCGGTTTTCACAAAGAAAATACTGAAAATTTATTGAAACGCAATATCTTTCTTACCTTTCGAGTTAGAACATTCAAATTTAAGAATTAGATGTATCATTTAAAGTTGTACAAAATTGTAAATGTAGGCATTTTTCTATATCTTACCGTTTTCGAGATATAAGGCCCCAAACTTGAAAAAAGGGGGGATAAAAAAACCAAAATATTCAAGAAACCTTAGGAATTTTATTAGACGCATAGACCTTGTTTAGATAGAAGTAAATAACATATATTTGAAGTTTCAATTAAACTATTGATTACTTCCAGTTTTATGAGTCGATGAAAATCGTCTAAGGGACTTTCAATGTTAAATGGAAATCACGCGTGTAACGTTTTCTCTAACAGTTTTCAAGGAAAAATTTTAATATTTCATATTCATAATATGGGACCTAGTACGCAGACCGGAAAAGGTCCTGGAAAAAAAATTCTGAAAAATAAGGGATCTAGAGGGGTCAATATTCAAAACAGCCCTTTATCTGTAACTTTTTTATTTTTCATCAGGTCTTCCAAATTTTTTTGAATTATAGTTTAGTCTAGAGTAAAGAGTACAATTTAAAAATTATGGCCGAGGGGCCACTTTTTGACTCCTTATTGAGGTTTCAAGGGCCTGAATATGATAACTATATCACAGATTAAAAAATTAAATTGGCACAGACTTTCTTTGAAACACGCTACCGACCTAGGAAAATAAAGTATGTTAAATTTACATCGAGATCGAGAATCGCCATTTTTACATGTAAACAAACTGCGCCACTTTCATATTTACGGGGCTGGTGATGGTGTTTAAAAGACTATCAGAGCCAAGATAAGAGACAATATCAGTAGTAAATTGCATGAAGAATTTATTGGTACTAATGGTTTTCACAGAATTTGCGTATAAATTAAACTAATTAGTCCAAAACTAGCGCAAGTTTTTCTGCGCAATAAATATACAATTTTTTCAATGGGCGGCACTGTAGCTCCCAGGTCGTCCATCCGATTTTTTTCAGACCGGGAGCTACAGACCTGCAGCTACAAAAAAAGTTAAGATTTACAAGACCTTTCATTTGATATCAAGAAAATGGGGCTGGCCCCTCAAATTAGGGACCTAGAAGGCTCTAAAGTCTTTTATCTAAAACCCTTTACAGAGGAATATTTTGTAATAAATTATAGAAGCAAATATGTTTATCTTACAGTTTTGTAAACTAACAGTATTATGATTTTCTCATGTGTTACGTATTTATGGGTTTTTAGGGGTCAAAAGTCCAAAACTTTGATCACCTATAACTAAAAAAGGAAAAATATTTTGAAATGCAGTATAGAAGAAGAGATGCTCAAAATGATGTACTTAACAATATGCAACCTTCAAAATTTTGTTCAGCGGCCCCAATAAGGAGATAAGGGACCGACTCTCTAAAACATTCTTTCTCAAATAGCTCAAGAACGGTAACGAATTTCTAACCACTTGTTGAAAAAAATGTCTCAAATATTAAATGACCTTTCATTTGATTCAAAACATAGGTAATCACAGATTACAAAGCTCACCGAGACGAGGCATCACCTTTATGAGGAATCACCTTTATGAGACCACTTTTATCATATTATATGAAAATCATAGTTAATAATGATCTTGGATATACATGGATACTGTTTTGACACAATATCGTATAACTATATCATATGTTAAAAAATTATATAATAATCATGTGTTCATTTCATACGGTATTATATGATACAATGTTTATCAATACAATAATATAAAATACGATATTGCATCCTATGATACTTACAATATATATCATATAATACAATAAAATACTGTAATAAATGATGATGAAATATGATATTGTAACATATGATATGACATTGTACCATGTTATACATTATTGTATTTTATCACATAATACAATACATTAATTTATAATATATGATACAATATAGTATTATATGATACATTGCAATATTGTAACATATGATATTATATTGTATAATATTATAGTATGCTATTGTATTGTATGATATTGTATCATATTTGATACTTAATAGGATATTGTATCATATGATACAATATAATAAGATACAACATTGTATCATATCAATTGATACAACATCATGTGATATAGTACTATATTATATCATACAATATCATATTATACTATATTATATTATATAATACAATATCACATTATATAATATCATATAATACATTTTCATGTGATATAATAATATATTATATAAACCAATATCATATTATACAATATCGTATCATATGATACGATATATATTATACAATATCATATCATATGATACAATGTTGCAATATCATATGAAACAATAGCATGTTATAAAATAGTATATAATACAATATCATATTATACAATATTGTATGATAATATACAATACTATACATAACAATATCATGATACAATACTATATCATAGGAATCATATTATATCATTTAACAACAAAGACATCTATCAAGCAGGTTTGAGTGAGGTAGGAGATCTTTTTTAGTATCCTTGATAATGGAGATCAGGCTCTGCATATGAAGCTACCTCTGCTGTTCATTAATATTATAGTTAAATCAACTATGCAAGCTATTATCTTTAAAATATGTGACCTGTTCCAAAAAAACAAATCTCATCCAGCATCCAAAACCTATGGCTCAGATTCAGCATTCAAGCCTGCCAGTTGCATCAGTATCATAAGACGCATCATCCATGCAAGTTTGAAGTTAGGACCAGTAATAACTAAGATATAATCATCAGAGGGCACCTGCTCCAAAAACACCAGCTCTTAAAACCTTAACCTCCCTCCAGCATCTAAAACCTATGGGTCAAATTCAGCATTCATGCCTGTCAGGTGCATCAGTATCATAAGACATAAGACCTTGCAAATTTTGTAAAGTTAGGACCAGTTATCCAAGATATATTTTTTAGCATCCTTGATAATGGAGATCAGGCTCTGCATCTGAAGCTACCTCTGCGATTCATTTATATTGTAGTTAAATCAACTATGCAAGTTTGAAATAGTACTAATATTTATTAAACATGTGACCTGTTCCAAAAACCTTAACCTCGTCTAGCATCCGAAACCTATGGCTCAGATTCAGGATTCATGCCTGTCAGGTGCATCAGTATCATAAGACATCCATGCAAGTTTGGTGAAGTTAGGACCAGTAATAACAAAGATATAATCATCACAGGGCACCTGCTCCAAAAACTTTAACCAGCTCTAAAAACCTTAACCTCATCCAGCATCTGAAACCTATGGCTCAGATTCAGCATTCATGCCTGTCAGGTGCATCAGTATCATAAGACATCCATGCAAGTTTGGTGAAGTTAGGACCAGTAATAACTAAGATATAATCATCAGAGGGCACCTGCTCCAAAAAATTTAACCAGCTCTAAAAACCTTAACCTCCTTCAGCATCCGAAACCTATGGGTCAGATTCAGCATTCATGCCTGTCAGTTGCATCAGGATTATAAGATACACCATCCATGCAAGTTTGGTGATGTTAGGACCAATAATAATCAAGATTAATGTTTTAGCATCCTTGATAATGGAGATCAGGCTCTGCATCTGAAGCTACTTTTGCTATTCATTTATATTATAGTAAAATCAACTATGCAATTTTGAAATAGTACTATTATCTATTAAACATGTGACCTGTTCCAAAAACCTTAACCTCCTCTAGCATCCGAAACCTATGGCTCAGATTCAGCATTCATGCCTGTCAGGTGCATCAGTATCATAAGACACACCATCCATGCAAGTTTGGTGAAGTTAGGACCAGTAATAACTAAGATATAATCATCAGAGTGCACCTGCACCAAAAACATTAACCTGCTCCAAAATCCTTAACCCCTCCAGCATCTGAAATTCATGGCCCAGACTCAGCATCCAAGTCTTTCAAGTCCACTAGTAGGTCCAGATGCATCATCCATGCAAGTCTGGTGAAGATAGGACAAGTAATAACTTAGATACAGGACCTGCAACAAAAAGTTTAACCAGGTCCAGATGCCAAAGCCGGGGGTATAGCATAAGCTCCCCCTGACTTTGTCTCAGTGAACTAAAAATTGAAATTAAAAGACCTCAATGTTTAAGGAAATGGATGAGGCAATAATATGCAGAAAACCTTTACATTCATTCCTAAATGCAAATTATAGGGGGTCAAATTTGGAGGTTTAGGAATTCATTCTTTTAGCATAATTCTTAAACATGTACCTCAATATCTTCTTTGTATTTCAACAAAGGAGCTTTCATTATATCTCTGAGACTGAAATTTTCAGAATCAAGGTCAAAAGTATGGCCTGTAAGCTTAGCAATTCTGTCCCAGTGGCGTTCCTTCATAGCTTTGTTGGCCATTAATTCCAAGAGGGGACAGGATTCACTAAAATCATCTATCTTTTTCTTTAAGTCTTGATAGGCTTGCCACTCTTTCAATGCCTTTGGAAGCCTGCGGCATCTGTATATAAACACAAATTAAAGAATTAAAGTTTATAAGCAATAAAATTAAGAAACCCAACCACACAAATTAACCCAACTACACATGTCCCTGTAATAAGTTTAATTACCTATAAATTGAAGTCAGAAAGATTTAACTTTGAATTCTTTTAATATTCAAAGTTTGTTCTCAATTTAGGCCAATTAATTTTCCCCAACTTGGAAACTTCTGCAAACAAAAATCTAATATACTGTAAAAGCTGGACACAATTGCTGTCTAAATACTAATATGATTCCCAGATCATGATGCCACAATTAATTAAACTTGGGTTACAACACACTTTCCCCGTGATTCTGTGATTCGTATTAGTTGATCAAGTTGATAGTCCCAGGCCAAACAGTGTCAAGATATGACCTATACATCAAGCTTACTGATGGATGGGAAATAATTAAGCTCATACCATAATACAAGTATCAACAATGCATGGTAATGTAATTCATGATAACAGATTTGCAAAACATAAGAAACATATTACTTGTTTTGCATGTCACTGAGTTCACTGTTGATTTTTTCGATATCCACCTCAGTCCATAAAATATCAAAGTAACCATTGATGACTGTCATCACACTGGAGTACAATCCATATAGTTTTTGTAGAAGCCCTAGTTCTTTTTTTATTCTCATTAGCCCTGGATACTCTGTCACAGGAAGTCCAAAGAGCTGTTCTCCAACAGAGTAGATTCCATATTTGTTGTATAACTCATCAAACTGAGCCTGAAATTTAATTTGCAGTGAAATAATTTTTACCTGTGGGATATGGTAGCAAGCAAGTTTTCAGATGTCAAGTTGTTATGGAATACATCCTTAAAATACCTGATACACAGTCAGTCTGTCATTAGCCTCTGTTGGAGAAATTCCTTCAGACATTGGCCCTTCCTAAAATGTACCAAAGCACAATATAAATGTCCCTCTCAATGAATTTCAATTTAACATTGCCAATTCATTTATTTCAATGCTTCATTGTTCGCCTTATTTGGCTCAGAGACACAAGCGCTATAAATACCAAAGAACATATTAAGGAAAAAGCTTTAAAACAGTGTCATCTCCTTCTTTCACTTCACTTAGCATCATTATACTTACAGTATCATAGCTAGTTCCAAAATCAGTAACATCTTTCTGGAAAACCTCCACAGAAGTCAGAAGTTCTGATTTGAACCCTGGTTGCACCCGCACCAATTCATCTTGTACCTTGTTCTGTAAACGACAGATTATATCTTGTGTTAATCTGTTATCTACTGTATACAGTGTTATTTTGGCCCCATGTTATTTTTACTCTTCTTCACTTACAGGGATCAACCTTTCGGATAACAGTGCTGCATGTTTAAAGTGTTACAGAAGTGTAGAAAGTGTTTTAAAATCTGAACAGAAAACCAAGAACATAAAAGAACAAATATGTAGCATGGCAAGAAAAGTTAACGATACACAACTTCTACTGCTTCTTTCTCCCAAAAGAAAGACTATTACCAAACGAATGCTACGAAGCCCTGTGATAACCCTGTCGGCAAAGAAAGACAAGACATTAAATATAGAGACTGTTAAGCATAAACCTGTCCATATATTACCTTTTAAGGAAATAACAAATACAGGTGTAACCGATAAACCAAAAATTGTGCGCCGATCACTGGAATTTCGAGATCCTCATGCCAATCAAGGTGAAATTGAGGTAAGTAAAGAACAATAATTTTCTCTTTTTTTTTTTTGGAACCAGTTTACAATGTTGACACTAAAATTACATTCACTTACTTCAATACCTAGTACCTATGTAAACGTATTATCAACATTATTGTTTATGGATTGAGTTAATTATTTAAAATTATGTTTGTTAATACTGAATACACTCATATTCTAAAATATTATATAAATTTGCAAAAACTGCACAACTTTGTTGTCAGTGTACAAATTTTCTGCATTTGGCAGTAGTATATCTGTTCTTTCCATGGGGTAAGAAAATATTTCATTTTAAAAGTTATTGATATCATGGTATAAGCAAGATTTGCAAGCTGATGGATCATATATTATCTGATAATTTTCGCGATGATTTAATTTTTGTTTTCTTGCAATCTCTTTTACATCGCAAATTATTAAATACGCAGAAAATATATCTTGTATTAATATCTATAGGTAAATTTCAAAAAATGACTGACATAAATTTTAAAATGCTACATATTTTTCCCATTTTTGAAAATTTTGTGACATGCTGGAAAAAATGGATATACGGTATTAGATATTGGAGTACAAAGATTGTCAAGGTGTTGTGTTTCTTTTAATTCATACTAACAATTTTTCAGTTTCATTATCAAGTTTTGTTGTTGAAAGTTTCTTATTATTTTTTTTATTTCCAGAGTTAGATTGTTGCAGTTGTTATTTCAGATTATATAAGCATAATCAAGCACAGATGGAACAAAGGTATTGTCAAGATCATTTATCTAAGTCCATAATAAGATAAAAATAACTAGACACGATCTCGTTACGAGTAACGAGTAGGTCTTCCGTTCGATTTTTTAAAATGATACGATGATTTATCGATAAAACTTATAAAAATGACTGAATATTTTAGGGGCCACCCCTATAGATTTAAATGGGGACATATATTGGTGTTTTAATTAGTTAAATGCAGACAATTTCTTTTCTACAATGCTTAAAAAAATATGTCTCCTTTAGACATATTGCATCAAAAGTTAAGGACGTTGGCCCCTAATAACGTCATAAATGGGCGTGGCAATGAGTTTTTCAAACAGATATTGTTACGATCAACAACTTTGCTTCTATAATGCATCACAAAATCTTTATCGTTTTTAAGTTATTTGTAATAGACTTTACGTGGGTCTTGGTCCCTAATTAAAGGGGCCAGCCCCTTTTTGTTCATTTCATACGAAAGATCTTACAAATACTAACATTTTTTGTTCTTACACCTTTCTTGAACTGTTGTTCATTTTTGAGATACAAATGATTGAATATTTTAGGGGCCAGCGCTGTAGATCCTTAATGGGAACAGACATTGGCGTTGTAAATAATGGAATCGATTATAGTTATCAATACAAGCATTTTCTCTTCTACAATGCTTAACAAAATATGTCTCGTTCTCTAGATATATTGTGTCTAAATTTGAGAACTTTGGCCCCTAAAAATCCCTAATTACGTCATAAAAGGGCGTGGCAATGAGCGTTTCAAATATATATTGTTACGATCAACAACTTTGCTTCTATAATGCATTACAAAATCTTTATTGTTTTTAAGTTATCTGTAATAGTCTTTACGAGTCTATTGGCCCCTAATTAAAGGGGCCAGCCCCTTTTTCTTGATTTCATACAAAAGATCTCTCAAATACTAACAGTTTTTGTTCTTACACCCATCTCAAATTGTTGTTCATTTTTGAAATACAAATGATTGAATATATTAGGGGCCAGCCATGTAGATCCTTAATGGGGACAGACATTGGTGTTTCAAATATTGGAATCGATTAAAATTATCAATACAAGCATTTTCTCATCTACAATGCTTAACAAAATATGTCTTGTTCTCTAGATATATTGTGTCAATGTTTGAGAACTTTGGCCCCTAAAAATCCCTAACTACGTCATAAATGGGCGTGGCAATGAGTTTTTCAAATAGATTTGTTACGATCAACAACTTTGCTTCTAAAATGCATTACAAAATCTTTATCGTTTTTAAGTTATTTGTAATAGACATTACGGGTATATTGGCCCCTAATTAAAGGGGCCAGCCCCTTTTTCTTGATTTTGTTGGAAAGAACTTTTGATACTCTACCACTTTTGTTATATATGTCTTAACAAAATATCAACTGATAAAAAGATATAGATCAAAATGTGTGAAAATTTTTATATGAAATTCGTACCCAATTTTCGAGCCCTAGCGTGCTCCAACAAATGGCGCCACTTGCGTAAAACGAAAACAATAGGCACAACTTCAAACTATGGACTACCTATCCTGAAAGTTTCATATTCATATCTCTGATAGTTTCTGAGATCAACTGCTCACAAAATGGGTCGTAAAAGTTTTCAAAATTAGCAATAAATCGGTACCGGAAGTGACGACGGCAAAAATTTTAAAAACAAAATAAATTCAGACCACTTGTAATCATCTGTGAAAAAATGGTTGAGATTGGTCAAATAGTTCTCGAGAAAATGCTTACACAAAATTTGTGGAAAAAAAAAATAATAATAACTAGATACGATCTCGTTACGAGTAACGAGTAGGTCTTCCGTTCAATATGTTAAATGATACGATAAAAATATTAATGAAATTTCAGAATTCCCAATCAACCCCTTTCCTTTCAAGTAATGTATACGATTGTCAATATCCTGTACAATGCTTAACAAAGTGTTTTGCTTTTTCACATACAGCACTTTAAGAATTTAAGATTTTAGTGCCTTAAAATCCCTAATTATGTCGTCAATGGGTATGACAATGAGTTTTACAAACTGATTTTGTTACGATCAACAACTTTGCTTCTATAATGCATTACAAAATCTTTATCATTTTTAAGTTATCTGTAATATAGTTAACGAGTGTTTTGGCCCCTAATTAAAGGACCCAACCCCTTTTTCTTGAATTCATTCGAAAGGTCTCACGAATACTAACAATTTTTGTTCTTACACCTATCTTAAATTGTTGTTCCTTTTTGAGATACAAATGATTGAATATTTTAGGGGCCAGCCCTCTAGATCCTTCATGGGGACAAATATTAATTTGATTAATGGAATCGATTTAAATTATCAATGGAAGCATTTCCTCTTCTACAATGCCTAACAAAATATGTTTCCTTCTCTAGATATATTGCGTCAAAATTTAAGTTCTTTGGCCCTTAAAATCCCTAATTACGTAATAAATGGGCGTGGCAATTATTTTCTCTGTTAGATATTGTTACGATCAACAACTTTGCTTCTATAATGCATTACAAAATCTTTATCGTTTTTAAGTTATTTGTAATACAGTTTACGAGTCTCTTGGCCCCTGATTTAAGGGGCCAGCCCCTTTTTCTTGATTTTATACGAAAGGTCTTATGTATACTTACATTTTTTGTTCTTACACCTGTCTTGAACTGTTGTTCATTTTTGAGGTACAAATGATTGAATATTTTAGGGGCCAGCACTGTAGATCCTTAATGGGAACAGACATTGGCGTTGAAAATAATGGAATCGATTATAGTTATCAATACAAGCATTTTCTCTTCTACAATGCTTAACAAAATATGTCTCGTTCTCTAGATATATTGTGTCTAAATTTGAGAACTTTGGCCCCTAAAAATCCCTAATTACGTCATAAATGGGCGTGGCAATGAGTTTTTCAAATAGATATTGTTACGATCAACAACTTTGCTTCTATAATGCATTACAAAATCTTTATCGTTTTTAAGTTATCTGTAATAGACATTACGGGTCTATTGGCCCCTAATTAAAGGGGCCAGCCCCTTTTTCTTGATTTTGTTGGAAAGAACTTTTGATACTCTACCACTTTTGTAATATATGTCTTAACAAAATATCAACTGATAAAAAGATATAGATCAAAATGTGTGAAAATTTTTATATGAAATTCGTACCCAATTTTCGAGCCCTAGCGAGCTCCAAGAAATGGCGCCACTTGCGTAAAACGAAAACAATAGGCACAACTTCAAACTATGAACTACCTATCCTAAAAGTTTCATATTCATATCTCTGATAGTTTCTGAGATCAACTGCTCACAAAATGGGTCGTAAAAGTTTTCAAAATTAGCAATAAATCGGTACCGGAAGTGACGACGGCAAAAATTTTAAAAACAAAATAAATTCAGACCACTTGTAATCATCTGTGAAAAAATGGTTGAGATCGGTCAAATAGTTCTCGAGAAAACGCTTGCACAAAATTTGTGGAAAAAAAAAATAATAATAATAATAATAAGAAACTGTACGAAAACTATAAGGTCTTCCGTTGGAAACGGAAGACCTTAATAACTAGATATGACCTCGTTACGAGTAACGAGTAGGTCTTCCGTCCGATTTATGATACCATGAAATATCGATACAATTTCAGAATTAACCCCCCCCCCCCACACACACACACACACACAATTTTAAGATAATGAATCAAAATCCCTAATTACTTCAGACATAGGCCTGACGATGACTTTTTCAAACAGATATTGTAGCGATCAACACCTTTGATTCTATAATGCATAGCAAAATGTTTATCGTTTTCAAGTTATTTGTAATAGACTTTACAAGTCTCTTGGCCCTTAATTAAAGGGGCCAGTCCCTTTTTCTTGATTTTGTTGAATAAAACTTTTGATTTTCTACTTTTTTTGTTCTATATGTTTTAACAAAATATCAACTGATAAAAAGATATAGATCAAAAAGTACGAAAATTTTGATTCAAAATTTGTACCCCATTTTCGTGCCTTAGCGAGATCCACGGAATGGCGCCACTGGTGCAAAACAACTATATAGTGCACTACTTCAAACTATGAACCGATACGATATTATGTTTTAAAATTAGTCAAAGATCATTTTAACATGATTTTTAAAAAAAATTAAATTTCATCCAATCAATTCGTTTAAGATGTCATTAGACGCGCAACTTTTATATCGTGATTTCAAATCGGTCTGACATCATTTTAACACGATTTAAATGATTTTTTTCAAAATCAAAATTTTAAATTTTATCCAATCAATTTGAGTATGATGTCAACAGAGGCAGAATTGCAAGCGCAACTTAGATATTATGTTTTAAAATAATTCTAAGATCATTTTAACACGATTTAACTAATTTTGAATTTTTTTTAAAAATTAAATTTCATTTAATTAATTCGTGTAAGGTGTCATCAGATGCAGAATTGCAAGTGCAACTTAGATATTATGTTTAAAATCAGTCTGTCATCATTTTAACATGATTTAAATGATTTTAAAAATTTCATAAATTGAAATTTCATTGAATCAAATTGAGAATAATGTCATTAGATGCAGAATTACAAGCGCAACTAAGATATCATGTTTTAAAATCGGTCTGATGTCATCTAAACATGATTTAAAGGATTTTGAAAATTTTCAAAAATTTAAGCTTTATCTACAAATCTATTGAAATACAAGCGCAACTTAGATAGCATGGATTAAAATTGGCCTGACATCATTTTAACACGATTTAAATGATTTTAAAAATTTTCAAAAATTAAATTTCATCAAATCAATTCGTGTTAGATTTCATCAGATGCAGAATTGCAAGTGCAACTTAGATATCATGTTTCAAAATCGGTCTGATGTCATCTAAACATGATTTAAATGATTTTAAAAATTTTCAAAAATTTAAGCTTTATCCAATCAATTCATGTAAGATGTCATCAGATGCAGAAATACAAGCGCAACTTAGATATCATGGATGAAAATTGGCCTGAGATCATTTTAACACGATTTAAATGATTTTAAAAGTTTTCAAAAATTAAAATTTCATCAAATCAATTCGTATAAGATGTCATCAGATGCAGAATAGCAAGTGCAACTTAGATATCATGTTTTAAAATCAATCTGAGATCATTTTAAAACGATTTAAATAATTTTAAAAATTTTCAAAAATTTTAATTTCATTCAATTAATTCGTGTAAGATGTCATTAGATGCAGAAATGAAAGTGCAACTTATATATCATGTTTTACAAGAATAGAATTCCAGGGTCCCCCGCCGTTCAAGCAGTATACTAGTATACTGTACTGTGGAATCATTAAATTTCGTGGGGGCCAATTTTCGTGGATTGCTTAAATTTTACAGGTTCGTGGGGACGTAATTTCGTGTATTCTCTAAAACCTACAAAGGAAATATGATTTTATTACCCTTATTTATTAATTCGTGTAGGATGTTAAATCGTGGATGAGAGGTACCCACGAATTCCACGAAAATTGAACCACCACGAAATCTAATGATTTCACAGTATATGAAATTGCAATATTTTCAAACATTCAGGGCTGTTCCAGAATTAAATGTGTGGGGAGGTTGGGAGGAACATTTTTTTACCCCGACCACCCATTTTTTCCAAAATTTGTAGGCATGAGAGCGCTTACAAGGTCAATTTTTGGATAAAACGGAGTCATTATTGTGGTCAGAGTCCCATAACTCCAGCAAAAAGTATCGACCAATGCTGATTTTCGAACTTGACCAAGGTAATAGGTGTATAAACATTTGGTATAAATTTAATGAAAATCCGTCAAAATTTGTAGGCATGAGAGCGCTTACAAGGTCAATTTTTGGATAAAACAGTCATTATTGTGGTCAGAGTCCCATAACTCCAACAAAAAGTATCGACCAATGCTGATTTTCGAACTTGACCAAGGTAATAGGTGTATAAACATTTGGTATAAATGTAATGAAAATCTGTCAAAATTTGTAGGCATGAGAGCGCTTACAAAAAAGTGTGACGGACGGACGCACGGACACACGGACCCACGGACCCACAGACCCACGGACACACGGACCCACGGACCCACGGACACACGGACGGACGCCCGGCATTTCTATGTCCCCGCTCCGCGTTGCGGCGGGGGACAAAAATCGGTCTGACATCATTTAAACATGATTTAAATGATTTTAAAAATTTTCAAAAATTTAAATTTTATCTAATCAATTCATGTAAGATGTTTACATACGCATAATTGTAAGTGCAACTTAGATATTTTATATTAAAAACGGTTTTAGTTACTTAAAACACAATTGAAATGATTTTAAAATTTTTGATAGATTTTACGAGTCCCGGGGCCCCTTATCAAAAGAAAAAACCCATATTTTTTTATCTCGTTGAAAAGATCTTTTTATTCTCCACTTCTTTTGTTATATATGTCTTAACAATATATTAACTTATAAAAAGATACAGACAAAAACGAACAAAATTTTTGATTAAAAATTAGTACCCAAGTTTCGGACGCAGGCGCGCTCCAAGAAATGGCACCACTGGCATAAAACAAAAACAATAGGCACAACTTCAGACTGTGGTCTAAGTTTCCTGAAATTTTCATAACTTTATCTCTGATAGTTTCTGAGTTTATGCGTGCACAAAATTGGTCGTAAAAAAATCGAAAAATCGGCCGTAAATCGGAACCGGAAGTGACGACATAAAAAATTTTCAAAACAAAATAAATTCAGGTCATGTTCAATCACCTGTGAAAAAATGATTGAGATCGGTCGAATAGTTTTTGAGAAATCGCGTGCACAAAATTTGGAAAAAAAAAATAAGAAAAACTAGATACGATCTCGTTACGAGTAACGAGTAGGTCTTCCGTTCAATATGTTAAACGATACGATAAAAATATTAATGAAATTTCAGAATTCCCAATCAACCCCTTTCCTTTCAAGTAATGTATACGATTGTCAATATCCTGTACAATGCTTAACAAAGTGTTTTGCTTTTTCACATACAGCACATTAAAGATTTAAGATTTTAGTGCCTTAAAATCCCTAATTATGTCATCATTGGGTGTGGCAATGAGTTTTACAAACTGATTTTGTTACGATTAACAACTTCTATAATGCATTACAAAATCTTTATCGTTTTTAAGTTATCTGTAATAGAGTTTACGAGTGTCTTGGCCCCTAATTAAAGGGGCCAGCCCCTTTTTCTTGTATTCATTCGAAAGGTCTCACGAATACTTACATTTTTTGTTCTTACACTAATCTTAAATTGTTGTTCATTTTTGAGATACAAATGATTGAATATTTTAGGGGCCATCCCTCTAGATCCTTCATGGGGACAAATATTAGTTTTTTGATTAGTGGAATCGATTTAAATTATCAATGGAAGCATTTCCTCTTCTACAATGCCTAACAAAATATGTTTCCTTCTCTAGATATATTGCGTCAATGTTTAAGTACTTTGGCCCCTAAAAATCCCTAATTACGTAATAAATGGGCATAACAATGATTTTTTCTGTTAGATATTGTTACGATCAACAACTTTGCTTCTATAATGCATTACAAAATCTTAATTGTTTTTAAGTTTTTTGTAAAACAGTTTACGAGTCTATTGACCCCTAATTTAAGGGGCCAGCCCCTTTTTTTGATTTTATACGAAAGGTCTTATAAATACTTACATTTTCTGTTCTTACGCATATCTAAAATTGTTGTTCATTATTGAGATACAAATGATTGAATATTTTAGGGGCCAGCCCTCTAGATCCTTAATGGGGACATACATTGGTGTTTTGATTAGTGGAATCGATTAGAATCATAACTGCAAGCATTTTCTCTTCTACAATGCCTAACAAAATATGTTTCCTTCTCTAGTTATATTGCGTCAATGTTTAAGTACTTTGGCCCCTAAAAATCCCTAATTACGTAATAAATGGGCATGGCAATGTTTTTCCTGTTAGATATTGTTACGATCAACAACTTTGCTTCTATAATGCATTACAAAATCTTTATCGTTTTCAAGTTATTTGTAATACAGTTTACGAGTCTCTTGGCCCCTAATTTAAGGGTCCAGCCCCTTTTTCTTGATTTTATACGAAAGGTCTTATGAATACTTACATTTTTTGTTCTTACACATATCTAAAATTGTTGTTCATTTTTGAGATACAATTGATTAAATATTTTAGGGGCCAGCCCTCTAGATCCTTAATGGGGACATACATTGGTGTTTTGATTAGTGGAATCGATTAGAATCATCATTGTAAGCATTTTCTCTTCTACAATGCCTAACAAAATATGTTTCGTTTTCTTGATATATTGCGTCAAAGTTTAAGTACTTTGGCCCCTAAAAATCCCTAATTACGTAATAATTGGGCGTGGCAATGATTTTTTCTGTTAGATATTGTTACGATCAACAACTTTGCTTCTATAATGCATTACAAAATCTTTATCGTTTTTAAGTTATTTGTAATACAGTTTACGAGTCTCTTGGCCCCTTATTTAAGGGTCCAGCCCCTTTTTCTTGATTTTATACGAAAGGTCTTATGAATACTTACATTTTTTGTTCTTACACCTATCTAAAATTGTTGTTCATTTTTGAGATACAAATGATTGAATATTTTAGGGGCCAGCCCTCTAGATCCTTAATGGGGACATACATTGGTGTTTTGATTAGTGGAATCGATTAGAATCATCATTGTAAGCATTTTCTCTTCTACAATGCCTAACAAAATATGTTTCCTTTTCCAGATATATTGCGTCAAAGTTTAAGTACTTTGGCCCCTAAAAATCCCTAATTACGTAAAAAATGGGCGTGGCAATGATTTTTTCTGTTAGATATTGTTACGGTCAACAACTTTGCTTCTATAATGCATAATAAAATTTTTATCGTTTTTAAGTTATATGTAATAGACTTTACGAGTCTCTTGGCCCCTAATTTAAGGGGCCAGCCCCTTTTTCTAGATTTCGTTGAGAGGAACTTTTGATTCTCTGCCACTTTTGTTATATATGTCTTAACAAAATATCAACTGATAAAAAGATACAGATCAAAACGTATGAAAATTTTGAATAAAAATTCGTACCCAATTTTCGTGCCTAAGCGAGCTCCAAGAAATGGCGCCACTGGCGTTAAACAAAATAATAGTGCACAACTTCAGACTATAGACTACCTATCCTGAAAATTTCAAAGTCATATCTCTGATAGTTTCTGAGATCAGCTCTGCACAAAATAGGTCATAAAAAAATACAAAATGGCCGATAAATCGGTACCGGAAGTGACGACGACAAAAATTTCAAAAACATATAAAATTCAGATAATGTTCCATCATCTGTGAAAAAATTGTCGAGATCGGTTGAGTAGTTTTTGAGAAATCGCGTGCACAAAATTTGGAAAAAAAAATAATAATAAACAGTACGAAAACAATAAGGTCTTCCGTTGGAAACGGAAGACCTTAATAAACAGTACGAAAACACTAAGGTCTTCCGTTGGAAACGGAAGACCTTAATAAGAAACTGTACGAAAACTATAAGGTCTTCCGTTGGAAACGGAAGACCTTAATTACTCATGTACAACTTACTAGTATATGATAAACACACAATAACATTATGACAGATAAAAGTCAAGAAACAGGGAAAAGTTTAGTGTTACTGTTTTCTAAAAAAAAATTTACATGTATGTATCTGTAAAATTTTATTTGTATGAAATTCTTATTCACTCTGTAATACATTTGTTAATTAACATTTTTTTATATTAGATCACAATTTCATATCCAAGTGGAAAGAGAGCCCAGCTTGTTAGGAATAAGCTTCACCAGGCACTGTGCAAGTCTATTTGCAAGTCTGAGAATGTGGAACAGACAGTCATCAGTTTATTGGTAAAGGAAAAGCCGAGAGAAGTTGTAGATGCTGCAGCAAAAGTTATTTCAGAAGAAGCCAGAGAACTGTGCCAGCGAAACTCAAATTCTATCTTAATGAAGAAAGACCAGGAAAGTCTTATGTCATTTACATGGGACAAATTTAATAAAGAACTGGAAATCCGGGCACCAAATGTGTTAAGAATTGTGAGTTCAATTGTAAGTGACATTCCTCCAATGATAGGAGAAAAGAAATAGATGAACATTCTCCACACTGTTGCATCTGGTCTTCATGGCCGTAGCACGGAGATGTCAAGACTTCACTACACCATTGCTTTTGTCCTTGTTCATGGAGGATGTACACTGAGGGTATTCATGTCTTATGCACTGACAATTTATTGAAAGATTTAAATGTATTTGAATTTGACCATTGATAATCAAAAAAAAAAGTGTAAACGTACATGTATATTCTTGCAGTGAACTGTTATTAAGCAAATGTAATATGCTTATCTTTGATAGAAATATTTATTTTTATTAATTTGTTTCATTCATGTTTTCTAAAGCTTATGTTAATTTTGAAGAACTTATTATTATTATTATTATCCATTTTTTTAATACCAACTACTGTATTTTTCTAAAATTTAGTATGTTTAAATTCATAGGATATTGATAGACTTGCCAAGATTGGACTGTGTGTTACTTCAAGTTCTGTCCATAAGAAATTATGTTCATGGAAAGACAGCTTAGATGAAGCAATAATAAAGCTACGGACAGACTGGGAAATGGCGGAAGAATTAAATACCAGTTGGTTGGTGATAACTGGGACAGAAATATACTGCCATCATTTAGGTAAATGTAATTTTAATTTTTTTTAATTACAGCTACAGTATGTGTATGTATTGGTACCTCAAATTCTGCATGTATGCCTAAAATAACATTTCAAGTGTTACTGAAATACCACTGAGGTGTCCTATTGTTTCTCAAACACATCCCAATCTGTCTTAATTATTCCAAACTTATTCTTTGGCAGAACATCCCAGCAGAAAACAATATCAGTACATTTGTTCAACACAATTGCAGTAGTAGATAGGGTTGTGCCTGTGTCCCAGGATTTGCCAAATGTGGATATGAACTGTGATGTTGATGCAGATAGATTTGTACCATCTGTTGAGGAGCAGAACTTGCTTATGAATGAATTAGTGTTCATTGTTGCATCATCTGTAATTAGCAATTTACCACAAATGAGAGCTATATTTGAAAAAATATACCCAAAGCACCTTCGTCATGAATTCAGTGACCAAGCTGGAGAAAAAACAAAGCAGGTATGCATGAATTTTATTGTACAATACTCCTCTGTAATCATAGCATGTTTTTATTTCATTAAAGTTAGGGCAATATCAGAAGTTCAATGTCCAAAAAAAAAATCTTGTTAGTTTTATCGAGATCCCCCCCCCCCCTTCAACTAGATATGAAAATGAATCTAATTAATACAAGTAATATAGCTTTCCAAAAAGCTTGCCTGACTAAACATATTTATTTCATTGCAAGAACTTGGTTCTATGAATTTTAATCTGTCTTTGATTTGTAGTTCGTTCTTCTCGCAGTCTTCCAAATGCGCGTCTCTAAATTTGAACCGTTTCAAATTATCTTTACTAAGGGGGGTTTTTACTTGAAATGAATTTTACATATTATTTATTTTGAACCTAAAATATATTTTGCTTACATGTAATTTCCTCTTAAAACTTTATTATTTGCTGCCCACAAAATAAAAATATATCAATTAAAACTAAATTACGAACACAATACAATTGTTAGAATAATGCTTAGCTTCCCATCATGAATTATTCCACTATAGTGGCGCGTAAAATAACGGACTGCTCCTAAGATTTTGACAAAATGGCGCGGAGTAGAATTAATTCTGTGCCTCCTTTTATGCAGATTGGAAATGCCCACCGAGTTTACACCATAAATGAACTCTTCCTTAAGGGGGTGCATTCCATAATCTGTGGAGTCAATAAAACTCTTTTTTGGCATTTGTTTCGTAACAACTTTGACTTGTTATATATTTAAGCTAACGTAAAATTACTTAGTAAATACTTTAATACAAACTGGCAATTTTGTTTAGAAATGATAACCGAACACAATTATAGTTCACATTCTACCGTGTAATAATATATAATCATTATAGGTACAACTTGTAAAAAATTGCGATGCCCCCCACCCCCCGTTCACCATTCAATCTATTTAATTGCACACGTGTACAGTGAACTTGCTTAATGCAATACAACATTTTTGTTTTTCTTTTTAACAAAAAAATAATAATATCAACAGATGCATGTTTAATGTGTCGGCCTTTAATTGCCTTGTTAGGTAATAACTTAATGTGATGACACCCCCTCCCTTTCAACCGTTCAAACAGTGCTATCTATTTTTAAGCATGACAAGGTTAGCTTTTTAAAAAGCTAAGAAAGTCAGCCAGCGGAATTTTAATTTTAGGACAAAGGTGAATACACAATCTTTTAAAATACTAGGTAAATAGTTTCCAGAACAATAATAATATGCGGGTGCACATTTAGTTTGCAGCTTTATTTTTATGGCTGTACATGTAGGTGACGAGATAAGCCTGTAGCGGTGTACATGTACATGCAATGTATGACTGCACACCTACATTAAAGATGTAATTTTGTTGACATAGCTCTCTGATTTTCATGGTTTAGTGGCAAACTACTTTCAATATATTTACTTTTCAATCCCACTAAGAGAGTTGGGACGCGGACTCCGGACTGTGGCTGGAGACGATTCCCACTGACAGCTGCGCAGTTTGACCTAGAAACTGACCGGTTTCATAACCTCTTCGAATATTTCTAACACGAACTGTCTAATTTCTTCCCAGAACTCCAATTTACGCAAGCGCAAGTGAAGTTTTATCGTAACTAAATATAGTCAACCAGAATTACACACGTGCACAGTGAATTTCCTGTTTGCTTTAAACACTTGCTCACTATTGCTTAATTGTTACATCCATTACAACGTTTGCGTTAATTGCGAATTTGAAGGTCGTCACATTATTCATATGCATTGATAAATCTTTTTTCAATGAAAAATGGTATTGCTAGCTTCCATTGTTGACTGCACTGTTTCGGATGTTGTAACTTTTAAACCTTAGATATGCCTGACGTCATGACGTCAGGCAATTAACATATGAGAACTAATAACACTCTTTATACCTTTCCTATGTTGTACTTTTGCCTACTCGCCACCCCATCCCACATCAAAAAATATTGCATGTGTTTGCATGAATTTAGTTATTTTTTTTCCCGATATAGATCTTAAAGAAAGTATTTCATACACACACATTTATCATGTTTATATAATAGATTTTCTATTGTACAGTATCCTCTGGGACTTACAGACTGCAATGAAAATAAGACTGCAGAAATGATTAAGATGTTGAAAGCATTTCAACGGAAATATGTTCCATTCAAGAATGAGGAAATTCATGAATCAATATTTTTTGGTGGTAAGTTTTACTAAATATATATATTGGATTTGTGACAAAGTGGCTGATTTTATTGAATTTTCTTGTTTCATGGGAAGGCAATCAGGAATCTATAAATATCCCACCCCACACCTTTTCAGTTTGTGCTTGCCACTATGGGTTATACTGGTATGCAATACAAAGTACATGTAATTTACAGGTGACAGACTGACAGATGAAAGAATTCAATCATCCCAGCAAGGGATGTTGAATGCCGGATCACCAGCAGGGAGGCTTGAAGGCTTTATTTCTAAGATTGAGGACTTTCATAGGCTGATGAAATTTTTGGAGGTATGTGTAAATTATCTTTTAAAGGAAATTATCACCATGTTTTATGTAAAAAAAAAACAAAAACAAACAAATATGAAAAAACATGTTTTTCTTAAACACATCTAGATCAATAAATGGTCAGAATAATTATGCATAATCTATTGTAGGCCATAGCAAAGCTGACCTATAGCACAGATTCTGGCTGTGACCCAGGCACAATGTACTATTTTCGAAATAAGTTGAATGCTAGAAATGTCAAAGGCAAAGTGACCAATTCCTACAGGGCACATAAATATTTATATTATACCGTTCTTGATGCTCTGTGTTGTGTCATGTTTCTGGATGAATTTGAAATTGTCAATTTTGATGATGTTATCCCACTTCCTGAAAATTTCGGTGTCAAACCAGATGATGAGAAAATAGCTTGGATAAATGAAATATGTGCAAATTTACTGAAAAAACACTTCTTTAATGAAGGTGATGATTTGATGGAAACACTAAGAGAAATTTTGAATGATCCCAACCATCCAGAAAACTACTGGATCTCTAACATGAATGATGGACGCGTACAATGCCACTTTTGTGAACGATCATATGCTTATGTAGGATCACTCAAAACACATGAAGAGACCAAACACAATGCAAAGGTCCCAAAACCAAAAACTTCAAAAGAAAGTGATACCCGTAGTGATGATGTTGAAAGCTACTGCAATGTGTTGTTTAAATTAACTTTGTTGCATAAAAACTTGGATAGTGCCGTGGATATGGCTGATGGAAACAGAAGTGTTCGTTCTGCTAAATATGAACTACCTGTCTACAACTTAACTAACAAAACTAAATACGCTATTGGTTCCATCCATTTAATAGCTTTAACAGAGGGCATTCTTTCAGATGAGCAAAGAGTGCGACTGACAGCAAATAGATTCATAAATTTACAAGGAGGGGTCAATAATAATATGGCTTTGGACGAGTACGTGGAACTCTTAAACCGCGACAGCAAAATTGCCTGCTCGGGTTTCCAGACCAAAGAGAGCATTTTGTACCATTCAAAGGAATTTCCTATGGTAGTGAACTTTGTAAAACATCACGACTCAATTTGCAATGTGACACAACGGAAAGGCTTTCATCATCTACCATCTTATTTAGAAGATGTAAAGAAAGTTGCTGTTGAACTTGCAGAAATGAAAGCTATTAAGGTAGTATGAGTGTGAGATCAAAGTAATGGAAACCAAATGATTTTGGTATCAGTGGATACACATATGTATAAACAATGCTTGGGTAAAAAATAAATAAAAAGAGTGTAGCCGTTTGCCCCTAATGGCTGTCAAAGTAAGGGAGGTAACTCTGTGTAATGTTTTCCTTAAAATTATAGTCTGTATATCAATTCTAATAAATAAGTGAAAGATGACATAACATTTTTAAAATATTATTTTTAATTAAACATGTAGCATCTGTTCTAAAAAATAAAACAATAAAAAAATTAAAACATACTGTACACTTTGCTTGAGGCGCCACCTATGATGTCTAATTTGTCACAGCAAATTACCATAGATTATGGATATTAATCAAATTGTAAAGGACAGACAGAGTAATGGAAACAGAAAAAGCAACTTATATTCATAAAATATAATAACAATCAATCAATGTGTCCAAATTTTAGAAAAAAGAGTGGAGCCATTTTGAAAATATTCCGCCCGAATTTCCTCTAAACGCTTTTCTCTACAAAATGTTCATCATTCTCTTATACAACTGCTCTAAATTTGTCTTCAGTTACAGTTAAATAAAAAACATGGAAAATGAACACTATACCATATAATTCATGAACTATATATCACCTGCATGAACAAATATCATTTGTAGCATAAAAAATTAACATGGTAAATGTTTCATAATGTCCTCACAATGCCGTCCATTACCACACAATGAAATATGAGAAATTTGATTAGGTATTACATATTTTTCAACATAAAGAGTAATGCAAATGAAAAAAAACATGTTATTTTCATAAAACATAACAACAATTCATCAATGTGTACAAATTTCAGAAAAAAGAGTGGAGCCAGTTTGAAAATATCCAGCCCGAATTTCCTCTGAACAACTTTTCTTTGCAAAATTTTCATGTTACAATTTACAGAAAAATAATTTCTAAATTATACACTTATGTATTGAACATGAACATGGTTTAAATTTTATGGAATGTTATACCTGAACTTTCATTTCAAGCAATATAACAATTATTTGAATCAAATTAGTATGACTGGGAATTAAAGCCTGAACACCTGGCTTGATTCGTGGATAAGTGTCTTCAAAACCATGAACTGTGTTACAATTTTTTTTCATAATTCCAAAAGACAATAATGCATAAAAAAGTACAGGAACATCATAATTTCTTTAATTATGGCCAAGGAACACCACACTGTTTATTGCTAGACAAAAAAAATCCAAACAGCTTGTAAGACCTGTAGTAATGTTCACTGCTTTCAGTTCTTTGTCAATGTGGTACATTTTCTTGTCCTTTGTCCTAATTCCAGTTATTTCTCTTACTTTTGGATGAACTGGAATCTGGTTGAGGTGGTTTTCTCCATTGATGGCAGAAATATGAAGTATATGTGATGTTCTGGCTAAAATACAATAATAAAAATGTTTTACACTTTGCTAAACTAGATCAGATGGTATGACAAATATATTACTCCTGTACCAACTGCAAATATATATAATAAAACAAAGGAACACACATGAAAGCCCTATCACTTACCATTCAAAAATTATGCACTAAGCTTAACTTTTCAATTGAAGAAGGTTGAATATCAAAATCTAGGTCAAAATATGTTCAATAAGTATGCCCTGGGTTAAAGTATTTCTAAAGTACACTGTAGATCAAACTCTAAGATCAAGATCAGGCGGTCAAAAATTTTACCCATAAAAAAGTCTTGACTTTTACAAGGAGAACAAGTTTGTAAATGACAGCCCTATAAATATAGCTCTCATCATTCAGAAATACTGTCCAAAACAAAAGTTTTTCAAATATAGATCAAATTGAAAGGTCAAGGTCAGAGGGGCAAAATAATTTGTACCAATACCTAAACCAGTTGCTTCCAAGTCAATGATAATTTCTGTTGCATTGGTCATTGTTCATAATTGTGCGTTGGGAGGTTCCATATTTGGTGCTGGTATTTGTCTATATCATGAGGCTCCTCTAAAGCACATACAGACATATGAAGTTCCTTTCCTAAAATTTTGTTTGTATTCTGTTGCCTGTAAAATAAAAATGATATTTCAAAAACAAATATGCCCCATGCTGGTTCTTTTTTGTATAATACAATCATGTAGTTTAGAATACACTACATGCTATCAAGTAACTTTTGACATTTTTAACTGAAAATCAAAACAGGTTATCTAATGCTCATTAAAAAACCCACTAGTATGACATATCTTCACTATCCAGCAAATGTCATTTTCAACATATAGGACAGACACTAACTATATAAGTAGTGAATTGCGTTAACTTAAATTTTATGCAGACCAAGTTGTTTTCACACATCAATTAATACCATGACATGACTTATTTACATGTATATGTACATTTCTATTCCTTATTAATTCTCACAATGTGTAAATAAAAATATTAAACGGAATTCATATGATATAAAATTACTACTTAAACTCTGAGTTGCAATGCAAGTTTAATTTTGATGGTCAATTAAAGTTAAAAAACATTTGACTTGTGTACCAGTTTTGCACTGCATGCTATTCATGCTTTTGTTTGAAGTTTTCTACACAATTTGAATAAGCATTATGAATCAAATTCATTCACTTTTACAGACATTTTCCAAAAGAAAATCTCTCCTATTCATATCTGAGTCTGAAATAAATGTACAAGTGTATGAGTTGATCGCTATATGCCAGTGTCAACCACATTTGAGGGGTAAGGGGAGAGGGGATACCTCAACGAGAACAAAATTTTATTATTATTCATCTTGGTTGCCGTTAATATCACCTGGTGTTTATCAACTTGCACAGATATTGATTAATTCAATAAAATATCTCCAAACTTGCTTTAGCATACATTACATATTAGTTTCCTTGCAGCCCGAGCAATTCCTGAGTTTGTTTACATGTACATGTACTTTCTATTTCACAACGGGAAATAACTCTAACCGAAAGAAAAAATTACCAACAAAGCAACATGAATCACTTAATCGCTCAACGTATCTGGAAACAGCTGATTTCTTGTTATTATATGAATTCCAACAACATTTTTATTATGGCGAGATACATAATTATATACAGTGTACACAAGGTCTGGGATCGATTAGGGATAATGTTATGTAATTTTGAGCCTCCGTGATCGTTGATGCCGAAATTACGACTTACCTGTGTTTCTATAAATACAGATGACACCGCATCCACCCCTGCTTCTGACTGATTTATGTAGCAACATTTCCGCCTGTGGAGGTCAAAGCCGCCCGTGGCACGTCCCGTGGTCTGTCGTGACAGTCGTCTGTCAGTTCGGGAAGTTCAAGTTACGCGCTGTAGTTTCTATGTAAACCGGAAACGGGTCAGTTGTCGTAAAACAAACAAGCCGTACTCGATGGCAATGCATAAATTTTAATTCTTATTTTTTATTGAAAATTTTTATGCTCTTAAGATAAATGCACAGAATAATTAATCATTTAATGTTTTAAATCACTTCAACTGACGTACAGCATTGATTGCAACATTCATTCCACTTTGTGTTAAAAATCCTCACACTCATACTACCTTAAACATGTAAATGGTAGATAAAAAAATTAAAATGTAAAACATTAACAAATACAGATAAAGACATCTTTGATAATTGCTTTCAGCATTTAGGAACAATGATTTTCAGGCATAAACCTTTATATGCATACCACAGGCTACGAAATAAAAAGATTTGAATAAATGGTTGTAATTTTTATTGAAGTTGTTGCACATTCTGACAGTGACTGATGTTTCTCATCACATCGATAATGAGTTTAAAACACTAGGGCAGCAATAAAAATTATATTCGAAGATTGAAATTGAGTACAAATTTTTTATCACATTAAGAATAACATTAAGACCATTATCAAGTTTCCAAATTAACAGGTAATGTACAAGTCATATTTAAAACCAGCATTAGAGCATCATTTAGAGATGTGCTTAGTTACTAAGTTAGCAAACACAACAATTTTTATTACATGCCTCATTCTATGTTAAGATCTGAAAACCAATGATCAATATCCTCATCATCGGAAAATTCACATGGTTCAGTGTTCTCGTCAGTGTTTTTGTCTTCAGAAATTTCCTCTAAAGTAAAGTTTAACAATTTTTCAATATGTGTTTGAGAACATAATCCACATTTACAAATCTTGTAACACAGATCACAACAGGAATGAACTGGTTCCACTTCTTTAAGCTGTGAAAGTTCTGCTGCTGTATGAAATGGTGCCAGCATTGACGCTCGTCTGCAGTTATAGTTAATGGTATTACTTGTGTTCACCAGCTCGATAGATTTCTTTAACTTCTTTTTGGATCTCCAGTGTTGATCACCGACCAGGGTCTCTGGGGCAGCAAAAAGATAGTCGAATTCTCCACGTTCAGCACTTGAATCCCTACAACCACCTCCTATCAAAATTAAATTTTACAAAGACATGCATTAAATAATATCCAAACTTGGCAAATAAATATACAAACAAAAGCAAATATTAATATTACAATAACACAACAATAATTAACAATAGCCCAAAATATATTGAGCAAAATCATATACCAAACATATATCAGTACAGCAATGCATTATTCATTTACACATTTTCCATGATATACCAGAGACATGTGTATTTTACATTGTGTATTTTTGACAATGAGTTTTTGACAATGACAATGAGACAATGAGTTTATTTATGAGTTTCTTTGGACATGTATTTGTCTATATATAAGTGTGTTGTTTAAACTTATTTTCAATACCTTTATAGATTTACTACTGAGACAAAAGTTAGCTCATTTTAGTGGTTGGACTGAATAAAGATCAAACGATACGAATCAAACAAGTGCTACCACTAACAAGAGCATCTTTGAAATCAAGCTTTACACATCAGGTAATACATGTTAATAGGTTAAAATACAATTTCACTTAAACTAGACAATAAATAAATATTTCCTCTCACCTAAATATACTGCTTTCACACCAGGGATAAGACTTAAACGTTCACATTGATTCTTCATAAGTGCGATCAGTAGCGAACATATGATGACTTTCTTCGAACTGCCCCATTGCTTTTCTCACTGGTATAAGCAACTGTTACGGAAGTGATTTTCAAAATCCCGTTGGAAGTATAGCCATGCAATCGTTGTTCTTTGTTAGGGCATCTAATATTCGTTTCTGTTCTTGCTTGACTACATTGAATAACTTTAAAGATTCCGACACAGCTTCTTCGAGTTCAGCCATCTTTCTTTAGTTTCTATTTCTATTCAAATCGTTCCCAAACATATTCGTTCATGAATCTTGATATTGGCGTATATTATATTATGGGTTTTTATCTCTGTTGTTGTATTTATTTTCGTCAAACAAAACAATTTTACGAAAATATTATAAATAAATATATAAGTCTAATAATGTTAGCACATACAAATACAAAGCATGATTATAGTTTCTGTGTGCGAATGCAATGTGGTATCGATTTGACTTAAAACCGGCTGATTAGCCGACATGCTCTGTGTGACAAATTCTGATTGGCTAATATTTACATGAATATTCGTAATACAAAGGTCGTTCGGACGTGACCCCTTATTGGCTTACTTCAGATCCTTGTGTAGTGAGGATCTGATTTTAATCAGATTGACTATTATTATTATATTGTTTTTTTTTTTTTCTGTCACGTTTTCTCAAAAACGCTTCAGCCGATTTTGATGAAACTTCCAAGTATAGGTGTTAATTAGGTTAACGCTTGCATATACACAGCCACTTCAAGAGTAAACAAGAGGCCCATGGGCCACATCGCTCACCTGAGCAACAATATGCATGATAAAATCAGCTTAATGGAGATCGACATAATACAAAATATCTGGACAATGTAGTAATACATGTAGATATTCTTATGTTTATAATCAAGTCCCTTTTTTGACAGGATGATTTTATATTCATATCACATGTTGAGCATCGCAGTTCTCAACAAGATCCTAGACAATTGTTTATACATGGGATATAAACCTACATCAAACTCTGAACCCCTTGTGAGGCCCAAAAATCGTCCTGGGGCAAAAGTCTTAACAATTTTAAAGAATCACAAATTGGCAAAATGTTTGCATATAAGTAAAACCATATATATTATAACATTTCAGTTTTTGTGAATTAAAAATGTTTTCCTTTGTAAAATTGGATCCTGAATGTGGCCCCACCCTACTCCTCAAGATTTTTATTTTAACGAATTTGAATCTACACTACCCAAGGTTGCTTTTACTAAAGTTACAGATTTTCTAGACAAATGGTTTTGTAGAAGATTTTTCTCCATATATTCCTATGTCAAAAATTTGTCTCCCTCCCCCCTCCCCGTTGTGACCCCATCCTACCCCCGGGGATCATGATTTGAACAAACTTAAATCTACCTAGTCCTTACCTGAGGATACTTCCACATAAGTTTCACCTTTCCTAGCTACTTAGTTTTAAAGATTTTAAAGATTTACTCTATATATTCCTATGTAAAAATTCGATCCCCATTGTGACCCCACCCTACCCCCAGGGGTCATGATTTTCACATCTTGATTCTACACTAGCTGAGGGTGCTTCCACATAAGTTTCAGCTTTCCTGGCTGATTAGTTTCTGAAAGGAAGATTTTTAAAGATTTACTCTATAAATTCCTATGTAAAAATTTGACCCCCCCCCCATTGTGGCACCACCCTACACCCGGGGGTCATGCTTTTCAAAACTGTGAATCTACACTAGCTGAGGATGCTTCCACATAAGTTTCAGCTTTCCTGGCTGATTAGTTTCTGAGAAGAAGATTTCTTAAGATTTACTCTATATATTCCTATGTAAAAATGTGACCCCCCCCCCCCCCATTGTGGCACCACCCTACTCCCAGGGGTCATGATTTGAACGAACTTTGATTCTACACTAGCTGAGGGTGCTTCCACAAAAGTTTCAGCTTTCCTGGCTGTTTAGTTTCTGAGAAGAAGATTTTAAAAGATTTACTCTATATATTCCTATGTAAAAATTCAACCCCCCATTGTGGCCCCATCCAACCCCGGGGGTCATGATTTTCACAACTTTGATTCTACACTAGCTGAGGATGCTTCCACAAAAGTTTCAGCTTTCCTTGCTGATTAGTTTCTGAGAAGAAAATTTTTAAAGATTTACTCTATATATTCCTATGTAAAAATTTGAGCCCTCATTGTGGCACCACCCTACTCCCTGGGGTCATGATTTTCACAACTTTGATTCTTCACTAGCTGAGGATGCTTCCACATAAGTTTCAGCTTTCCTGGCTGATTAGTTTCTGAGAAGAAGATTTTTAAAGATTTACTCTATATATTCCTATGTAAAAATTCAACCCCCCATTGTGGCCCCATCCCACCCCCGGGGGTCATGATTTTCACAACTTTGATTCTACACTAGCTGAGGATGCTTCCACATAAGTTTCAGCTTTCCTGGCTGATTAGTTTCTGAGAAGAAGATTTTTAAAGATTTACTCTATATATTCCTATGTAAAAATTTGACCCCCCATTGTGGCACCACCCTACCCCCGGGGATCATGATTTTCACAATTTTGAATCTACACTAGCTGAGGATGCTTCCACATAAGTTTTAGCTTTCCTGGCCAAATGGTTCTTGAGAAGAAGATTTTTGAAAATTTCTCAAAATTTTCCAATAATTGCCAATTATCTCCCCTTTAAAAAGAGCGTGGTCCTTAATTTTCACAACTTTGAATCCCCTTTGTCTAAGGGTGCTTTGTGCCAAGTTTGGTTGAAATCGGCCCAGTGGTTCTGGAGAAGATGTTGAAAATGTGAAAAGTTTACGGACAGACAGACAGACGGACAGACAGACGGACGACAGACAAAATGTGATCAGAAAAGCTCACTTGAGCTTTCAGCTCAGGTGAGCTAAAAACAATAGATTGGTATGTAAAACGGGACTGCAGTTTGACTTCAATGGATCAAGGGTTTAGAGATAGCAAGAGTTTGAGATATCAAGAGGAAATTTGCTTAGTTATACTGGGAAAGAAATCTGGAACAGAGACTCATTTTCAGCGATCAAGAACTTCGAGCAAAAAAAGTTCCAGCCATCAAGAGTTCCCTGTACAATTAATAAAACTACTAAAACATAAAAATTACATCATACAAACTGCAACTAATCAAACTTGAATTTATAACAACATGCACATTTATGGAAAACAATCTTTAAAACTGTAATTTTGGACTTACTGCACTGGTTAACAATTTCTGGAAGGAATAGCGTAAAGAGTCCACCATGTCCGTTTCTTCTTTTTTTACAACAACTTCAAAATCATTCAGCATAGCATAGGATTCCTAATTGAACAATGGCAGATATAAGACTCAACAATCAACAGTGGATATTGCATCAACTCTCATTTAAACAATTTTTAAAAAAGAAAAAAGTCTAAAAGTGAGAAATAGAAAATTATCTCACATAATAAAATTGAATTGAAGTGTGCTAAATTAAGGTTTATAAACATTTTTTTATTATTCCATCTACCTGTGTACATAATTCTGTGTTCGTTTGAATTATTTCCTTTGCTTTATTTCTATTTTGCGTTTTAGCACACCGTTATCTGTGTACATGCTTACATGCTTAACCTGTTGATGGGCAGTATTTCTATTTATAGATTTGGTCAGTGTTATCAGATTAGTAACTACATGCATTAAATAAGAGTCAATCAGGGGATTGATGTATACCTACAGGGGGAGTCTGCTATGTAGTTCATTGTTAAATAAGAGTCAATCAGGGGATTGATGTTTACCTACAGGGGGAGTCTGCTATGTAGTTCATTGTTTAGAAGAAGACGCTTTTGTGAAGTCGCTCAGTCAAACAGCTGTTATTTTCACTGGAAAAATCTACTCCTACCTTTACTATTCGTACTTGTGTTCTAAATTATGGATTAATGCATTAAATGTGTATGTGCAACCTGCAACAGTACGCTACACTCTACAGGCTTTTGCCTAGTTTACCGACAAAAGTTAAGGATAAGAGAAACAGGGACATGGATTTCTATGGACGTCGGAGAGAATTTCATGAAGGTAGTGAAATTTGTAACAACTTCAATGGCTTCAGAGGCTGTCACATGCCTAGATGAAAGAACACCCACATCTGCATAAGTTGCAAATGAGACCAAAATTGCAGCTCAAAATAAGTCCCAGCAGTCCCACACAAATGGGGCTTTCAAAAAGATGTAATTAGCAACTTTGATAAGAAAATAACAACACCCATCAACACTGACAGTCTTCAATCTCTTCTACAAGATCATCCCGACATCCAATCTACTGAATATCTTATGAATGGTTTACATTTCAGCTTTCATACTGGCTTCCAAGATCTTCCAAAGAATTCTCTTGAATGCAAAAATCTTAAGTCAGCCTCATTAAACTTGGACATTGTTGCAGAGATCCTAAACAAAGAACTAACCCTGGGTTACTTGTATGGTCCATTTTCAAAATTTCCCTTCCGACACTATCGCATTAACCCTATTGGAATAGCTGAAAACAAGTACTCAAAGAAGAAGCGCCTCATTGTTGATATGTCAGCACCACACAACAACGAAGAAAATCCTAGCATGAATACTATTATTGATAAGTCAGAATTCTCCTTGAGTTATGTTACAATGGACGATGCTATTAGACTCATTAAACAATGTGGGAAAGGAGCATCACTAATTATAACAGACATTACTGATGCCTTCAAAATCATGCCTATATCATATGAGCTATGGCCATATCACAGAATTAAGTGGGACAATAATTCTATTTCTCCAAGCGCCTCGTCTTTGGTAGCAGATCGAGTCCAAATATCTTTGACGCCCTGTCTTCCGCTGTGTGTTGAATTGCAGAAAATAAATACAAAATATCAAATGTGTTGCACTTGTTGGATGACTTCCTTGTTGTGGTTCCACCATTTGATGATGCTCATAAAGTGATGGAGAGATTCCTTGGAATATTTCATCGACGATAATGTGACAGAAGCTGCGGATATGCAGTTGTTCACTGACGCAACCCTTGCATTTTCGGAGGTTTCTACCAAAATAAGTGGTTTCAAGGATATTTCCAAGGAAAACACATCAATAGTTCTCTTTGAGCTATACCTATCGTTATGGCATATCTTCTGTGGGGTGATAACGTGGCCAAGGAAATGAATTCTTTTCCATTGTGATAACCAAGCAATGGTTGACATTACTGTAGATTCCTAATTAAACGCGAGGAATTAATATCCGCGTAAAATCGCGAGAAGCACCCTTCGCGGATTTTAAATTCTCGCCATTATTTTTTGAGAGTTAAGAACTATAAGAAATAAGGAGAAAAGTTCGACGTTCGCGATTTCATATTTTCGCGATTTGATACAAAACAGCGGGATCTCGGAATTAAGTACTCGCGTAATATAAGAAATTTACAGTATTAAGAAAGGACGCTCAAAAGTTTAAAGTATTATGAAACTAATGAGAACTTTTCATGCAGCCTGTAACCACTATATTATTCATGCTATTCATATTAAAGGTGTCAAAAACACTATTTATGACTCTCTCTCTCTCTCATTATCAAATATAGAGGTTTCAGACCCTGGCACCAGAATCCGACCTGATGCTAACAGAAGGAATGAGGGAGCAGTTAAATCAATTATGGGACTCGTCCTTAAGCAGTTCAACTATGAGAGCCTACAGTTCAGCTTTACAATGTTTTCTGACCTTCATATCTATGAGTGGAATTGTGTTTCAATCTAACTGTCTTCCAGTAGTAAATAAAACCTTACTTAAATATTTTGTCACTCATTGTAAATCTGTTTTAAAACTCAAATATGACACTATCAAATTGTATTTAGCAGGTATTAGATTTTACTATATCAGAGCTGGTCATGGAGACGTTATAAATAATTATAACCAGCTACAATATGTATTGCGAGTGGTGAAAAAGTCTCAAAATAATGTATTTACCAACAGATTACCTATTACAGCAAGTATCTTCAAACAACTGTGGCAAGTACTTGAAAATGGAGTTTTTCTCCATTTCTAGATCTAATGTTAAAATCTGTTTTCCTGTGCCTTTTTGGGGTTTCTTAGATGTGGTGAAATTACTTGTAAAAAAGCAAACTGTTAATTTTCTAAAAAATTTTCATGTAAGCTTTGGATGTAATTGTTTTGTCCTGAGTTTGAGAACGTCAAAGACTGACCCATTCTCAAAAGGTGTTGATATTACAATATTTGAAAATGATTTTTTTAAACCTGTACATAACATGTGTTTATATATGCAGGCCAGACGATCTTTGTTGTGCTCTCCACACTCACCTCTGTTCATTACTGATGAATTCAATTATGTACCTATGCACAGAGATAATTAAGTTTATTCAGTAACTGAGATCCTTACTTATGCGAAATGGCTTGAATGATTCTAGATATGCAGGCCACTCCTTTAGAATTGGAGCAGCCACTGGCAGCTGCAGCTGCAGCAGGCTTTGAAGACCATGTTATTATCGCAAATCTCACATGGGTGTACACTCTGCGACCGATAAACTGATGCATTGAGTGATGACACTATTGGGGTCACGAGTTGCAGTTTCTGAAACAAGCATTTTCATTGGCTGTTTAGTACCCGCCCACTTTTACCTGGACGTGGTATTGATAATTTATGCACCAACTGCTAACTGTGTCGTTTACTCTGTATCAGGACTACAAAAACTAAATCACTGCAATAATTGACCAAGAGTTCTCATAAATAATCGCATTTTGTTTTTTATGGTGTAAACAATTGTCAAAAATACACTGTTTAAACAGATTTCCCATTACAATTTTCAGCACAATGCTTCATTGATAAATGCAATCCTTTTTAACGCATCAATTTAAGTTGAGGCAGTATTTATTTTGTTGTAGCTTATTCCAAAGAATTCACAACAGATACTGACAATAAATGTTACATAAATATTGCATTTTATTGAACTTCAACCGTTCAATGACACACTCCTACAAGTGTGCATGTGTTTTCAAACATGCAAACAAAACTTGAAATTTACAGCCCAATCATGTTCAATTTTGGACTGATCTGTGATTAGCCTTATTTTGTAACTCACTTAGTCTTTAGAAACATTGATTTTATTACATGTACCTCAATATTCATCACACAATATTTACTAATGATGTTGACGCTTTACTTGCCACTGAGTTTCTCTCAAACTTGGATTGTAAAATTCACGTGCAGATCAAGTCGCCATTTTACAGTTTTATATTTATAAACAAACAAAACTTCTTCATTTTACAGAGCTGGTGACAATGTTTCAAAGATTTTCAGTACAGATTTAATATAAGCAAATAAGTGAAGACATATGCTGTAAAACGTCTAATGGAGTTCACGGAGTGTCAACCGAATTTTCCTGTGGATATACATTTTGCAGCAAGCTTTTTGTAAGGAAAAACAGTCTGTTCAACTCGATTTTCCACAAATGGTACATTATGAATGGTAACGTAAGATATATTTGTTCACCAGTTTCTGACGAATTTCTTCACAATAAGCTGAATAACGTTATGTTATTCAATGAGCGAAGTTCAATCTGTGAATTTAATCTATAACGGTTACATGTATGAGCCCATCCCAGCTTTTAGAGAACCTTTTCTTTGGTTTTTTTTCACTTACATTATTTACACATGTACGTAAACATCGCCCCTTTTGTTCTCAAAGAACTCTGTATGTAATTTTTAACTTGCAAGTACAACTTTTCTTTCTCCGACATTTGTTTCCACATGTTAGCATCATGTTCTCTACATGCATTTGATAAATGGGCGGGTCTACATATAAATGCGCCAATCAGAATCTTTGTTCCAAATCGCAATTAAAATTCACACCGATTAGAAAGTGTCATCACTCAATGCAATGCAATATCAGCTGTAGCATGTACATCCATGTGAGATTTGCCATAAAGACCTGGGTAGATTGTCGTCTGACTGTTATGTTAGATACATAAGAACTGATCCTGAAGTTCTTAAAGACGCGCAAAGAATACTGTGTAACTTTTGACTCCATATATGAGTACCAATACTGTGTTTTGTAAACTAAACTATTGGTCATATACAGTGTGGAAATATGTAATTAATTTTATTTTCAAATTCAACCAATCCTTCATCCAAACATATCCTTGGCATCTTCGCTAGCCAAGGGTTTTCGGTCCACTCTGCTCCCCTTAAACCCTTTGCGGATTTTATTACGAAACTCGGTGACAAGCTCCGTTTAATGATTGGCTGCAGCTGCGAGTAGCTGATCCAATTGCAGCGTTGTAAACATTCGCTTATAAATAAACTTTTTAAAGAAACACACGTGTGATCTTTGGTAAAACATTCAGTGCTTTTCACAAGTTGAGGCACAAGTGCTCGAGTACAATATCTCTACAAGGATGGTCTAACCAGATCACTCTAAAAAACGATAGATTTTACTGGATTTAACAGAGATTTACAAACTTGTCAAGGCTCGTGCGATCGTAGTACATGTATGGGAAGTAAACATGGCGAATGAAGAAGTTGCCTATCCCGTTATTATATACATGTACGTCCCTGCTTATGGTTAAAGTTTCAATTGTTCAATGAGCTGTATTTTATTTATTTCTTTTGTCCACAATAATTACGACAACGATATCTGGTTTTATGGCTTGAATGCATTTATATATAGCGACTTTTTCACTCCCGGTACAGGTCTCTACAAACACTAGACCTATAAATAAAACATTCCTTGCTTTCTCTGGTTTATATCTTCATTCCCATTGAATAGCATCGTTAATTCCAATGTTCCTATTCTTGCTAGTCAACATGTTTTTCAAGTTGTATTTATGCCGTAGCGTGTATATTACCCGTTGTTTCATTCGATTAAAATGTAAATATACAAGGGGCGCAAATCAAGTTGCTCGCTAGATAGCGCCACCGCATCACCCAGTTTTCGTAATGAAATCTGCCAAGGGTTTATGGGGAGCAGAGTGGACTGAAAACCCTTGGCTAGCGAAGATGTATCCTTGGGGGCTACACTCATTACTTTGTTCATTTGGCATTCATTCCTTGGGAATTTCCCCCCAAGTTTATGTTTTAATTGTTTGTTCATTAATGTATACTGTTACAACCATCTTTTATACTATATGAGTTATGCATATGTTGGTTAATGAAGTCCACTTAGTAGTTTAGTTTTGAATACACCTTGCAGTTGGTGGCTTGTCGCAGTTTAAACGCCCACTGGGATCAGCCCTGGGCTTACTATTCAGAAATCAAAATCCAAAGGTCAATTGTTAATTTCAATCCATCTTTTATTAAATATTAAATCCCCAAATGTATTGTCAATTTCACTTTTATGTGCTAGCTGTGAGTTGTTTGATGAAAACAAACACTTTATCCAAACATTGCAATGTAAACTTCATGCAAAAGCACAAACATAAATGCACAAAGATCTAGACTCAAAAATATTTTTTAAAAAAAAATAGTAAATTACTAGTTTAAAAACAACAGGATTAAAAACTTTATGACAATTCTAATCATTAAGGTTAAATTTGGGAGCATATTATGGTTTGAATGGAAATCTAAGGTGGGTGTTTTTTAACAATTATCTGTAATTCACCAGCAATTTATCCAAAAGGGAGAGCATTATCTTTTTTAAATTGTTTCAAGTCAATCAATTCAAAATCCTGCATTATAGACAATACCTCAATCGGGCCCAACTGCATATCAAGAGCGATCTGGTTTTCTCTGATATCATTAAGGGCAGACATTGCCTCTCGAACGTCCTCTAGATCCCGAATTGGTCTAGCAAGTCTTTTGGTGTAGTCATCCACAAAATTCAAAACTCCTTCCATTTTTGCTTTGTACTGCTGGTTAAGTTCTTTCCCAAACATCAATTTCCAGGCTTTAATTTCAACTCTCAATGCAAATTTTAAAGGATCTAAAATAAAGTTGCATCATCTGATAAGTAAGGCAAAAAAAAAAAATACCCGTGGTTCCGGTCACCCGACCGTCCCTATGTTATACCCCCAACCCTAAACTTTTTTTTGCCAATTTTCAAATTTTTCCAGAATTTTCCCCTCTTTCCGTCATCGGCTCCAATATTAGATTTAGTTTCAGCAATGGCGGCGTCCAAGTAGTGTGGGAACATTTTAATTCCAATCAGTTGATTGAAAAGAAGATAAATCAAGAACTGTTTGTACCTTGTGTACCTCACAATAAATAAATTAGGACCAACCTAGGGGGTGGCATACTCGCTTTTGATCGGTAACTTCGCTGTAGTTTCCTTCGAAAGAGGTGTGGAAGTCGCCCTGTATTAGTAATACACGTAAATTTGAAGGCGGTGCTTATTTCCTCGGTCTTTAATTGAATCGAATAGAAAAAATAATGAACAATAGCATTCTGAATCAAATTTGAACCAAATCGAATGAACTCTGAATCATCCAAGCCCAAATTAATACCGAACATTTAATACTTTTTTGTTTTTAAAGTAAAAAAATTATTTTTTATTAATTTTTGATATAAAAATATTTGTGTTAAAGTTAAAAGCTAGATGCTCCCTACCAATCTTGATTTAGTATATTTATCTCACTAAATACAAATGCCATCTGCAATGCAGTGCTAGGTACATGTAGTACTAAGAAACTCAATTTATACATTTCTATTATTATAATAAAAAAAAATTAAAAAAATCCCTACCTACCTACCCTAATTTTTTTTTAGATGTTACCGGAACCACACATTTCTTTATTTGGCCTTAGCACAAACGTCATATATCTATTTAACAATAAGTTGTAAAATGAATGATTTACCAGTGAACAATTCAATAGGTCCAACAATTTCAGAAGTCTGGATATCATCAATGTTGTTCTCAAGACTTTTGAACATCAAGCATTTTGCTTTGAATTCAGAAAGAATGGGTTCCTCCACCATGAATTCCTGTAAAACACACATATATATATATATATATATATATATATATATATATATATATATAATATTTATATAAAAAAGTACTAAAAATAACCAACGACACGAACAATAAAGAACATGAGGCCCATGGGCCACATCGCTCACCTGAGGAACAATAGGTATGATAAAATCAGCTTAATGGAGTCATAATAAAAACTATCTGGACAATGTAGTATAATACATGTAGATCCTGTATAAATAAAAATCAATTTTTTCCACTGGTTTTTGAGAAGAAGATTTTTAAAGATTTACTCAATATATTCCTAAGTAAAAGGTCGACCCCCCCACATTTTGGCCCCACCCTACCCCAGGGGGTCATGATTTTCAAAACTTTGAATCTACACTACCTGAGGATGCTTCCACATAAGTTTCAACTTTTCTGGCCAAATGGTTTTTTAGAAGATTTTTTAAGATTTACTCTATATATTCCTATGTAAAAAGTCGACCCCCCCATTTTGGCCCCACCCTACCCCAGGGGGTCATGATTTTCACAACTTTGAATCTACACTACCTGAGGATGCTTCCACATAAGTTTCAGCTTTCCTGGCCAAATGATTCTTGAGAAGAAGATTTTTAAAGATTTTCTCTATATATTTCTATGTAAAAAGTTGACACCCCCATTTTGGCCCCACCCTACCCCCAGGGGTCATGATTTTCACAACTTTGAATCTACACTGCCTGAGTATGCTTCCACATAAGTTTCAGCTTTCCTGGTCTAACGCTTTATGAGAACAAGATTTTTAAAGATTTACTCTATATATTCCTATGTAAAAAGTTGACCCCCCATTTTGGCCCAACCCTACCCCCGGGGGTCATGATTTTCACAACTTTGAATCTACACTACCTGAGGATGCTTCCACATAAGTTTCAGCTTTCCTGGCCAAATGATTCTTGAGAAGAAGATTTTTAAAGATTTTCTCTATATATTTCTATGTAAAAAGTTGACCCCCCCATTTTGGCCCCACCCTACCCCCGGGGGTCATGATTTTCACAACTTTGAATCTAGACTACCTGAGTATGCTTCCACATAAGTTTCAGCTTTTCTGGCCAAATGGTTTTTGAGAAGAAGATTTTTAAAGATTAACTCTATATATTCCTATGTAAAAAGTCGACCCCCCATTTTGGCCCAACCATACCCCCGGGGGTCATGATTTTCACAACTTTGAATCTACACTACCTGAGGATGCTTCCACATAAGTTTCAGCTTTCCTGGCTAAATGATTCTTGAGAAGAAGATTTTTAAAGATTTACTCTATATATTTCTATGTAAAAAGTCGACCCCCCATTGTGGCCCCACTCTACCCCCGGGGGTCATGATTTTCACAACTTTGAATCTACACTACCTGAGTATGCTTCCACATAAGTTTCAGCTTTTCTGGCCAAATGGTTTTTGAGAAGAAGATTTTTAAAGATTAACTCTATATATTCCTATGTAAAAAGTCGACCCCCCATTGTGGCCCCATCCTACCCCCGGGGGTCATGATTTTCACAACTTTGAATCTACACTACCTGAGGATGCTTCAACATAAGTTTCAGCTTTCCTGGCCAAATGGTTTTTTAGAAGAAGATTTTTAAAGATTTACTCTATATATTCCTATGTAAAAAGTCGACCCCCCATTGTGGCCCCACCCTACCCCAGGGGGTCATGATTTTCACAACTTTGAATCTACACTACCTGAGGATGCTTCCACATAAGTTTCAGCTTTCCTGGCAAAATGATTCTTGAAAAGAATATTTTTAAAGATTTACTCTATATATTCTTATGTAAAAAGTTGACCCCCCATTTTGGCCCAACCCTACCCCCGGGGGTCATGATTTTCACAACTTTGAATCTACACTACCTGAGTATGCTTCCACATAAGTTTCAGCTTTCCTGGCTAAATGATTCTTGAGAAGAAGATTTTTAAAGATTTACTCTATATATTTCTATGTAAAAAGTTGACCCCCCCCATTTTGGCCCCACCCTACCCCCGGGGGTCATGATTTTCACAACTTTGAATCTACACTACCTGAGTATGCTTCCACATAAGTTTCAGCTTTCCTGGTCTAACGCTTTATGAGAAGAAGATTTTTAAAGATTAACTCTATATATTCCTATGTAAAAAGTCGACCCCCCATTGTGGCCCCATCCTACCCCCGGGGGTCATGATTTTCACAACTTTGAATCTACACTATCTGAGTATGCTTCCACATAAGTTTCAGCTTTCCTGGCCAAATGGTTCTTGAGAAGAAGATTTTTAAAGATTTACTCTATATATTTCTATGTAAAAAGTTGACACCCCCATTTTGGCCCCACCCTACCCCCGAGGGTCATGATTTTCACAACTTTGAATCTACACTGCCTGAGTATGCTTCCACATAAGTTTCAGCTTTCCTGGTCTAACGCTTTATGAGAAGAAGATTTTTAAAGATTTACTCTATATATTCCTATGTAAAAAGTTGACCCCCCATTTTGGCCCAACCCTACCCCCGGGGGTCATGATTTTCACAACTTTGAATCTACACTACCTGAAGATGCTTCCACATAAGTTTCAGCTTTCCTGGCCAAATGATTCTTGAGAAGAAGATTTTTAAAGATTTTCTCTATATATTTCTATGTAAAAAGTTGACCCCCCCATTTTGGCCCCACCCTACCCCCGGGGGTCATGATTTTCACAACTTTGAATCTAGACTACCTGAGTATGCTTCCACATAAGTTTCAGCTTTTCTGGCCAAATGGTTTTTGAGAAGAAGATTTTTAAAGATTAACTCTATATATTCCTATGTAAAAAGTCGACCCCCCATTTTGGCCCAACCCTACCCCCGGGGGTCATGATTTTCACAACTTTGAATCTACACTACCTGAGGATGCTTCCACATAAGTTTCAGCTTTCCTGGCTAAATGATTCTTGAGAAGAAGATTTTTAAAGATTTACTCTATATATTTCTATGTAAAAAGTCGACCCCCCATTGTGGCCCCACTCTACCCCCAGGGGTCATGATTTTCACAACTTTGAATCTACACTACCTGAGTATGCTTCCACATAAGTTTCAGCTTTTCTGGCCAAATGGTTTTTGAGAAGAAGATTTTTAAAGATTAACTCTATATATTCCTATGTAAAAAGTCGACCCCCCATTGTGGCCCCATCCTACCCCCGGGGGTCATGATTTTCACAACTTTGAATCTACACTACCTGAGGATGCTTCAACATAAGTTTCAGCTTTCCTGGCCAAATGGTTTTTTAGAAGAAGATTTTTAAAGATTTACTCTATATATTCCTATGTAAAAAGTCGACCCCCCATTGTGGCCCCACCCTACCCCAGGGGGTCATGATTTTCACAACTTTGAATCTACACTACCTGAGGATGCTTCAACATAAGTTTTAGCTTTCCTGGCAAAATGATTCTTGAGAAGAAGATTTTTAAAGATTTACTCTATATATTCTTATGTAAAAAGTTGACCCCCCATTTTGGCCCAACCCTACCCCCGGGGGTCATGATTTTCACAACTTTGAATCTACACTACCTGAGGATGCTTCCACATAAGTTTCAGCTTTCCTAGCTAAATGATTCTTGAGAAGAAGATTTTTAAAGATTTACTCTATATATTTCTATGTAAAAAGTTGACCCCCCCATTTTGGCCCCACCCTACCCCCGGGGGTCATGATTTTCACAACTTTGAATCTACACTACCTGAGTATGCTTCCACATAAGTTTCAGCTTTCCTGGTCTAACGCTTTATGAGAAGAAGATTTTTAAAGATTTACTCTATATATTCCTATGTAAAAAGTCGACCCCCCATTGTGGCCCCATCCTACCCCCGGGGGTCATGATTTTCACAACTTTGAATCTACACTATCTGAGTATGCTTCCACATAAGTTTCAGCTTTCCTGGCCAAATGGTTCTTGAGAAGAAGATTTTTAAAGATTTACTCTATATATTTCTATGTAAAAAGTTGACCCCCCCATTTTGGCCCCACCCTACCCCCGGGAGTCATGATTTTCACAACTTTGAATCTACACTGCCTGAGTATGCTTCCACATAAGTTTCAGCTTTCCTGGTCTAACGCTTTATGAGAAGAAGATTTTTAAAGATTAACTCTATATATTCCTATGTAAAAAGTCGACCCCCCATTGTGGCCCCATCCTACCCCCGGGGGTCATGATTTTCACAACTTTGAATCTACACTATCTGAGTATGCTTCCACATAAGTTTCAGCTTTCCTGGCCAAATGGTTCTTGAGAAGAAGATTTTTGAAAATTTCTTGAAAATTTTCATTAATTCCTAATTATCTCCCCTTGTAAGAGGGCTTGGTCCTTAATTTTCTCAACTTTAAATTCCCTTGGGCTAAGGATGCTATGTGCCAAGTTTGGTTGAAATTGGCCCAGTGGTTCTTGAGAAGATGTTGAAAATGTGAAAAGTTTACAGACAGACGGACAGACGGACGACAGACAAAATGTGATCAGAATAGCTCACTTGAGCTTACAGCTCAGGTGAGCTAAAAATATTGTCAAATTTTCGGGACAACCCGTCCCTTCTTCAGGACAACAAAATAAAAACTACATATGAAAGGAGAAAAACATCTACAAAACTAGCACTAAACTAAAAACTAAATAATATATAAAACACCGGATAGGAACGTGGCAACTACATCTTTGTATTAAAGATCATAAGCCTGAGAAAGAAAGATAAAAAAATGTTATATATATATATATATATATATATATATATATATATATATATATATATATATATTTTGTCTTCTTATTTGCAATACTACTGCTTCTTACATTACTCTCCTTGTTTACCACATATCTGAACATACCTGACTTTAATTTCTTGCTGTTAACTGAAGGTCAATTAAATAGGAGACAACTTTAAATTTCTCTTTTTAGGTTTTAACTTTGGTGAACAAACATGAAAGACATGTAGTGAACCATTTTGCTTTCAATTAAACAAATCAATTTGACCATAACTTTATATAAAACTTAACTGATCATTTACCTTTGGCCTTCAATGAGCCTAAAAAGTCATAATGTATCCTATTCTTCATCTTAAGTTCAAAAGTTTGCCAGAAAATCAAAGATTTTAAAAGGAGAACAAAAAGAAAGACAGACGGAAACCCATCTTCAACTGACATGGTATATTATGCAATGATACTTCACCTTGACAGCTTCCACTCTATCTTGCTTCCACAAGAAAGAGTAATCTGAGTATCGCTGTAGTGCATCTGTCACTTCTGGTTTAAGTGTACTGAGAGCAGACGACATCATCATCACATACTTGGACACATCTTTATTGTCCACTATGCTTTTGTGGTAGTGTTTTAGTGGTACATCAATGTGCTTGATCAGGTTGTGCATATCTACAACAATTTAACTACAGTCAATACATGTATATACAATCTGCATATATGATATAATTGTTTTGAGCAGTACACTATGCACAAAAGGATCGAAGCAATTTTTGGGGCTAATATACTTCTATTCAAATTTACAATTTTATCTTTAATAATTTTTCTTTCTTTATAAGGTTGCTCAAAATTAATTCTACATTTAACGTCACATGAAAATTTAAAACCTACGAGGGAGGAAGGAAAAAAATAAACAAACAAAAATATATTTCGAACAAATGTGTATTTATTGAAAGTCACCCATTCAGTTACCAATACATCAACACTGTCATATAATACATATGGTAGGATTCAGTCCATGTTAATTTTTGCATTTTCCAAGCAAATACTTTGTGTAATTTAGGTTTATGTCCTTTCTGTGAGTACATTATACTGGATGAGAAGTGGAGTGACTTGCAAGCACATCAAGTGGTACATCCAATGGATTTTCATCATCACAAACATAGCAAACCAAAGTAAAACTTTTCTTTTTGTGGAAAAATGTGTGACTCACAGGTTATCTACATGCAATCAAAATAATGACATTATTTCATACATTTTCAAACTGACTCATTTTAAAATTTAACATATCAGAGCTGTGTTGTAAGATTCACTGTACCTACATGTACTTCTAAGCACTCAAGACAGGGTTTGAAATAACTGCCACCCTACAAGTGTATTCCACTTCTTTTTGCCATTCTTCTTATATACTTCAGCTGGGCCACCTGTTAGTTTCTTTCTATTATATATTATGTATGAATGTGTTATTATTCCTTAACATGTTTTTAAAAATCAAATGCAAGGGATTTGCAGTCATTATCATCATATCATGCGAGAAATTATGCTGACTTAATGCATATAGCCTTGGGGCTCAATCATATTTCTTCTTTGTCTTTCACTTCAAGGTACGTATTACATCCATAACTATCATATTTAAAATCAAATATTGTTAGTTTGGACACTAAAATCTTAGCATATATGATTTTAAAGGGTTCATTCACCTTTGAAATTGAACAAAAATTAAATACCGTATTTTCCGGGGCATATGTCGACGTGGGGCATAGGCCGAATTGCTAATTTTCAGACAAAATTCAGCAAAAATCCTTAGACTAGCCGATCTGGGGGATAAGCTGATTTTCAATCGATGATTACTATAGTGAAAGTATGACCGCTGATTAAGGAAGTCATCGTATTAAGTATATACTTTCAGAATATCAATGTAGAAAATCAAAAGAGTAATTAGAATTATTTAATTTGCTAAACATTTATATTTTAACATGTTTAAGTAATTTTTAAAAATATATCTGTGTTTTGTGCATGATTGGTCTCTTCCGTATTCGTCAGTATATATTAATGTTACGTATTGTAATTTTACATATATATTGTAAATTTTATCGCAACACCAATCTTTGTGGTTCTGTCTGATAGACTAAGTATATTATTTTATCAAACATTTTATATTTTATCAATACCTTATTTCATTTGATCAAGTTATACTTTGAAAGCTACGTATGGTGTCCATTAGCTCAACATGTGGTTTCACATTCAAATAGAGTTATCCCCCGTAATCGCTATGAATGAGAAAACAAAATACCACACAGAAAATATTTAATTTGTGTTCTTTTCCAGTTGTAATGCTAACAGTCAATTGAATGCAATGAAGTGAAACGGTGTACACTACATGCCCCCAGGCTGTGTTTATCGCAAATCTCACACAGGTGTATTCGCTGCGAGCGATGAACTGATGCGTTGAGTGACGACACTATTGGGATTGCGTGTTGCAGTTTTAAAACAAGCTTTTTTATTGGCCGTTTTAGTACCCGCCCACTCTTACCTGCTAACGTGGTAATGATAATATATGCACAAACTGCCACGTGTTTTTTAACTCTGTATCTGAACTGCAAAAACTAAATCGCTGCAATAATTGACTAAGAGTTCTCACAAGAACTGCTTCTTCTTTTTTGTTGTGTAAACAATTGTCAAAAACACGCTGTATAAACAGGTTCAATTCCAAACTCATTTTTCAATATAATACATAGGCTACTTCTTCGATAAATTCCAACCGTTTTAACTTATTAACGCATCAATTTAAGATAAGGCAGTATTTATTTTGATGTAGCTTATTCCAAAGAATTCACAACAGATACTGACAATAAATATTACATAGCCTATATTGCATTTCATTGAACATTGACCGATTAAAATGACACACTTAGAACTACAAGTGTGCATGTGTTTTCAAACATACAAAACATTTGAAATTTACGGCATGTAAACGTGTTCAATTTTGGACTGATCTGTGATAAACGTTATTTTGTAACTCACTTAGTCTGTAGAAACATTCATTTTTTTATATGTTCTTCGATATTCATCACACAATTTTTACTACTGATGTTGACACTGACCTTCTCTCAAACACGCTAATTGACCTCGGATTGTAAAATTCACGCGCAGATCGAGTCGCCATTTTACAGTTTTCCATGCATATATACTACACTTCTTCAGTATGCAGAGCTGTTGACGATGTTTCAAAGATTTTCAGTAGGCCCCTAGAGATTTATTGTAAACAAAACAGTAAAGACATACGCTGTAAAACGTCTAATGGATTTCACAGCGTTTCAACCCAAATATTCCCGTGGATCTACATTTTGCAACAAGTTTTTTGTGAGGAAAGACTGTTCAACTCATGCGATTTTCCATATATACAGTATATGGTACATTATGAACGGTAACGTAAAATTTATTTGTTCACTAAACAGATTTTGGCGATTTTTTTCACAATGATTCGACAAGCGAAGTACAATCTGTGACTGATAATCTATATGCGCCGATTCCTGCTTTTAGGGAACTTTTCTTTTTCTTTTCATTAAATTAAATATTATTTACTCATGTACGTGAACATCGCCCCGTTTGTTATCAAATAACTCTATATGTAATATTTAACTTGCGACTACAACTTTATGAGATGTTTTCTTTCTCCGACATATCTTTCCACGTGTTAGCATCATGTTCTCGACATGCATTTGATACATGGGCAGGTCTATATAAATGCACCAATCAGAATCTTTATTTCAAATCGCAATTGAAATACACACCGATCAGAAAGTGTCATCACTCAACACAATGCTACATCGGTCGTAGCGAATACTTACATGTAAGATTTGCGATAAGTCATGGTCACGGGTTTCACACATTTGTATACACACGACACCAGCAAACCATTATTTCATCCAACAGGAACTTAATCGTAAAAAAAACGAAGTTTAATTTATTCTATACCCAAGACCAGTGATTCCCACGAATGCAGACATGAATAAAATCTGTCATTTTACATTCTACACGGTTTCGTTTTCTTTTTTACTACGCAATAATAGTTTCCAGGTTTCATACACGAACACTTGGTTTAAATAATGGATATGGAAAACAAGAGGCCCATGGGCCACATCGCTCACCTGAGGAACACTAGGTATGATGAAATCAGCTTAATGGAGTAATAATACAAACTATCTGGACAATGTACATTATTTTTCGGAATTTAGGTCGATACTTTTTTTCTCTGGGACGTACACCTCGCCCTATTCATCACTTCGCCCTATTTATGTTTTGTTTTTTTAATTTGAGATGAAATTTTGCAAAAATTCATTCAAACCTCCAATAAAATCATGAGAGTTCACTATAATACCGCTTGGATTCTGTTTAAAAATCGTATGAATTTTTATCAATATTCTGTAGTAACTTATCAAAACAAATTAAATGTGAATAAATTTATTTCTTCTTACATTTCTTACTTCTATCGTTCAGACTGAATTATCTTTCGATCTTTATTACATGTACAAGTTTATTTTTCTGTAGATTCAAAATACAGTCGCACCTGCTGTTACGGCCACCTTTAATCAGCGGCCACTCGCCATGAGCGGCCAGTTTCAATCCCGCCCGTTTAGTTTTTCACTATATTTTAACTGATTTAAGCGGCCACCTGTCTAACGCGGCCAGTGTTTTTAGGTCCCGTGGTTTCAACATGCCTGTTTTCAACGGCCATTTTGTCTGTTTTGTCACATGACTTCTGACTCTGACATGTGACCCCATATCGAAAGAAGCCAAACTTCGACAGCTGATAATGAGTTAATGACAAATAATTGAGTGTGTAATTTGAAGTCTGCTGAGATTTAATGAGATAATTGATTATAACACCTGTTCTGTGTTGTTTATATGTATACATGTACTTATATACTTCATTACAAAGTTATTAAATGGCCAGACTTGCGCTTAACAGCTTAACATGTACAGCAAATTGCCGATAATACGCACCTTTTTTCTAGAAAATTTCTTTGAGATAATTAAAGGTGTGCTTATTATACACTCCAATGGAATTTTGACACTTTTTAAATAAATTAAACATTGGTTATCGTAGTTCAGTACATAGTTTTTGTACGAAAACGCTACTTCTGATTATTTACCGCATTTAATCAATTGAAAATTATTGTTTGGGCGTATTTAGCAGAAAATGTTTTGCTCTTAATCCCTTGATAGATAAATTAAATTAAATCAGCCATTTAAAATAAATATAAACTGTTTATTCAGCATCCGAGCTGTGTAATTTGAAGTCTGGTGAGATTTAATGAAATAATTGATTATAGCACCTGTTTTGTGTTGTTTATATGTATACATGTACTTATATACTTCATTACAAAGTTATTAAATGGCCAGTCTTGCGCAATTAATTAACATGTACAGCAACTTGCCGATAATACGCACCTTTTTTCTAGAAAATTTCTTTGAGAGAATTAAAGGGGTGCTTATTATACACCCCAATGGAATTTTGACACTTTTGTAGGAGGTTAAACATTGGCTATCGTAGTTCAGTACATAGCCAGCCTTTGTATGGAAACGCTACTTTGTTTACCGCATTTAATTAATTAAAAATTATTGTTTCGGCGTATTTAGCAGAAAATGTTTTGCTCTTAATCCCTTGATAGATAAATTAAATTAAAACGGCCATTTAAAATTAATATAAACTGTTTATTCAGCAATCTGAGCTGTGCATTCACCATCTCCGTGTACGCCATAACAGATGCTATAAATAAATCTGTGCAATAGAGCCAAAATGAATATACTCGGTGTTTTTTCTTCAATAATTTGAAACCTGGAATAAGAGGCCACCTGTCTTAAGCGGCCAGTTTGTCATTGTCCCACAAGTGGCCGCTTAAAACAGGTGCAACAAAAAATGGAATTTGATGAAGTGTTAAGAAATAATTGAAAAGAACAACTATCCCTTAAGTCTACTTTATGGTGCAATCAAACGGAAGACCTTTTGTTGCTCGCAACGAGCGTCTAGTTAAGGTCTTCCGTTTCCAACGGAAGACCTTATTGTTATTGCTTTGTTTCTTTTCCTCTATTATTATTATTAAGGTCTTCCGTTTCCAACGGAAGACCTTATAGTGATTGTAAGGTTTTTTCTTTCTTTCTTATTATTATTATTTTTTTCCCCTTTTTTGTCGGCAGAATTTCTCAGAGATGAGTGGATAGATTTTCCTGAATTTTTTAGGAATGATAGATATTGATAATATCTCGAGGCGTTTTTTTCATTTTTTCAAAATTCATTTCCGGTCGTCCGTTTCCTGTCCCGCGACAAAGAAGCTTGTCACCTCGAGATCTCAAAAACGACAAGGACTTTAAAATTTAAACTTTGTGGGATGATAGACCTGTATATGTAGATGTGTTTAAACTATTTTGTTTTGTTTGTCGTAACTTCCGGTCGTCACCGGAAGCACTATAAAAATATTTTTTTTTACGCATTGAATTTAATTTACATAAAATGGATATATAAGTATAAATCTTTATTTATGTCATCTAAGCGATGTTCATTCAACAAAAAATTTCCACTTCCGGTGAGATATCTCAAATATCTCAGGTAGCTTTTTAAAAATAAATTTTGTACCCGCGAGATCTCAAAAAGTATAAGTGATCAAGACACGAAACTTTCATGGATGATAGACATTTAACTGAAGATGTGTTTAACTGCCTTCATTTTGTTGGCCGTTACTTCCGGTCCACACCGGAAGAGTTCAATCAAATCAAGCTGTTTATAAGTTTAAATGTTTTTCTTTGCCAATTTTAGATAAATTGATAGGCAATAAAGTCCTGTTGTCAAATGCATAAGAACTACTAACTTTAAATTTCCACTGATTACTTCCGTTTGTCCGTTTCCTGTCCCAAAACAAAAAACTTGACTCCTCGAGATCTCAAATATGGTAATGACTTGAACAATCAAACTTTGCAGGATGATAGATCTATATATGTAGATGTGTTTACATTATATTGTTTTGTTCGGCGTAACTTCCGGTCGTCACCGGAAGCACTTCAAAATTTTTTTTTTTTTTACTTTTTTTAGTTATTTTACACAGAATTATTATTTTAGTACGGATCTTTTCATAAGTCATTTATACGAAGTTAAATAAACAAAAAAAGATCCATTTCCGGTGAGATATCTCAAACATCTCACGTAGCTTTTTTATACTAAATTGTGTACCCGCCGTTAATCAGAAACTGTTAGTGATCAAAACACAAAACTTATGTAGGTGATAGACATTTGATAGATGATGTGTTTAACGTGTTTCATTTTGTAAATGGTCACTTCCGGTCCTCACCGGAAGGGTTCAAACAAATGACATTGTTGATAAGTTTAGCCGTTTTTTTTTTACACTGTTTCAGTAAGCTCGATAAACAGTAGTGTACGAGAGGAAAGTGTTTAAGATATATTAACATTTTTTTTCATTAAGCAATTCTGTTCGTCCGTTTCCTGTCACGAGACAAGAAACCTTTTCTCAACGAGATCTCATAACTGACAAAAGCGTTAGCATCCAAACTTTGAGGAAATATGGAACAATGTATGAAAATATGTTTACCATGTTCCGTTTGAATCAGCGTAACTTCCGGTCGTCAGAGCAAATTTCAAAAATGACTTTTTCTCGTTTCGTTTTGTTCCACATAGAAAAAGTTACTGAAAGATTCCATCACCGTATCGATTATATCCTTTTTCTTTTTTATAAGAGAAAAGCATTTTTTAAAAAGATTTATACATGAGGAACGGAAGACCTTTTTGTTGCTATCTCAGAGACGACAGGATAGATTTTTCTTTCTTATTAAGGTCTTCCGTTTCCAACGGAAGACCTTATAGTGATTGTAATGTTTCTTATTATTAAGGTCTTCCGTTTCCAACGGAAGACCTTATAGTGATTGTAGTGTTTTTTCTTTCTTTCTTATTATTTTTTTTTTCTCCTTTTTTGTCGGCAGAATTTCTCAGAGATGGCTTTATGGATTTCCCTATATTTTCCAGGGATGATAGAGAATGATAATATCTCGAGGCGTTTTTTTCATTTTTTCAAAATTCATTACCGTTCGTCCGTTTCCTGTCCCGCGTCAAAAAACCTTGTTCCCTCAAGATCTCAGAATCGGCAAACACTTGAACATCAAGTCTTTGTTGGATGATAGACCTATATCTGTAGATGTGTTTAAACTATTTTGTTTTGTTCGTCGTAACTTCCGGTCGTCACCGGAAGTACTTCAAAAATTATTTTATTTATGTATTGAACTTATTTTACATAAAATGAATCTGATAGTATAAATCCTTGCATGTGTCATCTAAGCGATGATATTTAAACAAAAACATTCTACTTCCGGTGAGATATCTCAATTATCTCAAGTAACTTTTTTATAACAAATTTTGTTCCCGCGAGATATCGAAAACTATAAGTGATGAAGACACGAAATTTTTAGGGATGGTAGACATTTGATTGAAGATATGTTTAACTGGTTTTATTTTGTCGACCGTCACTTCCGGTCCACACCGGAAGAGTTCAAACAAATCAAGCTCTTTATCAGTTTAACTGTTTTCCTTTGATAGTTTTAGTTGGTTCGATGAACAATAAGGTGCAATGGGCAAGTATACAAGAAATAATAAATTAATTTTTTATTTAGCACTTCCGTTTGTCCGTTTCCTGTCCCGAGACAGAAAAACTTATTTCGACGAGATTTCAAAAAAGGTAACGACTTGAACAACCAAACTTTGTGGGATGATAGACCTCTGTATGAACATGTGTTTACAATATTTTGTTTTATCCGGCGTAACTTCCGGTCGTCACAGGAAGTGCACCAAAATTTGATTATTTAAAAATATTTTGGTTGTTTAGCATGGAAGTAACATTTTAGCAATAGAAATAAAAAAGTTCATCTACACATGGATAAATAAACAAAAAATTTCTACTTCCGGTGAGACATCTCAAATATCTCAAGTAGCTTTCTTTTATAAAAATTCCGGAGATCTCAGTAACTGTAAAAGACCAAGATACAAAACTTATAGGGATGATAGACATTTGATTGAACATGTGTTTCATGGGTTTCATTTGGTCATCCGTCACTTCCGGTTCTCACTCGAAGCGTTCAAGCAAAATGAAGTTTTTTTTAAAAGTTTAGAATTTTTTAAAACAATTTTCTCAGTGTGATGAACAGTAACGTACCATAGGTAAATGTACTAAACATATCTACTTTTAATTTCCTTCATCACTTCCGTTTGTCCGTTTCCGGTCCTGAGACAAAAACCTTTTCTCAGCGAAGTCTCCTAACTAACAAAACTTGAACACCCAAACTTTGAGAAAAGACAGAACAATGTATGAAGATATGTTTACTATGTTCTGTCTAATCCGGCGTAATTTCCGGTCGTCACAGAAAGTACTCAAAAATTGACTTTTTTCTTTTTGTTTTGTTTTACATAGAAGTAATTACTGAGAAATTCCATCACAGTATAAATTATATACATTTTCGTTTAACAAGAGAAATGATTTTTTTTCTTCAAATTAATACATGAGGAACGGAAGACCTTTTTGTTGCTATAGCAACAAGAGTCTAGTTATTATTATTATTATTATTTTTTTTTTTTTTTTCTGTAACGTTTTCTTAAAAATGCTTTGGCCGATTTTCATGAAACTTTCAGATCTTACTCTAGACAAAATTTGTAAGAAAATTGTCGATCATTTTTTTGATCGTCTCTTCCGGTCCCGAGATATTAAGGATTTTATGTTTTTGCTTGTGGCTCATTTTTCAAAAAAATTATAAAAGATGGAACTTTCAAATTTTCAGGGATGGTAGAGAGTAGTCAGCCGCAGTGCCCTTCGCATATCCGAACGTCCGCCGTCACTTCCGGTCGTCACCGGAAGGAAGCAAAAATTTGTCATTTTTCAACTTTTTTGATTTGAATTTTTTTTATGTTTTTACTTGATAGAGACCCTTTCAAAACTTCAGAATATGAAATCCGTTTTAAAATCGATCCACGCATCCTCGAGATTTCGGGCTCCAAAGTTCTGAAGCGAGAGTCCGCGTAGCTCAGTCGTTAGAGTGGTGGACTTATGCCCAGGCGACCCGGGTTCAGTCCCCGAGTGCCGAATGTTTTTTCTTCCTTAGTTGTGTTAAGAATAATGATTTTATATTTGAAATGATAGATTTTACTTATTTCCAATTTTATTATATCAAAAATCACAATAATAGCGACTTTTTAAGTATAATTTAAGTATAATTATATGTCTATTCAAATTCATATAAAGGGTTTTAAATGGAATTCGATGAAGTGTTAAGAAATGATAGAAAAGAACAACTATCCCTTTAGTCTACTTTATGGTGCAATCAAACGGAAGACCTCTTGTTGCTCGCAACGAGCGTCTAGTTCTTATTATGATTCAATAATAATAAAAACTAGACGCTCGTTGCGAGCAACAAGAGGTCTTCCGTTTGATTGCACCATAAAGTAGACTATAGGGATAGTTGTTCTTTTCTATCATTTCTTAACACTTCATCGAATTCCATTTAAAACCCTCTATATGAATTTCAATAGACATATAATTATACTTAAATTATACTTAAAAAGTCGCTATTATTGTGATTTTTGATAAAATAAAATTGGAAATAAGTAAAATCTATCATTTCAAATATAAAATCATTATTCGTAACACAACTAAGAAAGAAAAAAAATTCGGCACTCGGGGACTGAACCCGGGTCGCCTGGGCATAAGTTCACCACTCTAACGACTGAGCTACGCGGACTCTCGCTTCACGACTTTGGAGCCCGAAATTTCGAGAATGTGTGGATCGATTTGAAAACGGATTTCATATTCTGAAGTTTTGAAAGGGTTTCTATCGAGTAAACACATAAAAAAAATTCGAATAAAAAAAATTGAAAAATGACTAATTTTTGCTTCCTTCCGGTGACGACCGGAAGTGACGGCGGACGTTCGGATATGCGAAGGGCACTGCGGCTGACGACTCTCTACCATCCCTGAAAATTTGAAAGTTCCATCTTTTATAATTTTTTTGAAAAATGAGCCACAAGCAAAAACATAAAATCCTTAATATCTCGGGACCGGAAGTGACGATCAAAAAAATGATCAACAATTTTCTTACAAATTTTGTCTAGAGTAAGATCTGAAAGTTTCATGAAAATCGACTGAAGCGTTTTTGAGAAAACGTTACAGAAAAAAAAATAATAATAGAGGAAAAGAAACAAAGCAATAACAATAAGGTCTTCCGTTGGAAACGGAAGACCTTAAAAAGTTATTTTGTTAAACCTCTTTTACACGCGGCTGCTAAAGATTGGGATAGACAACTCAGTCGCTTTCAATTCGGATCAGCGTAGCCCGATGCGATTTGAGATAGATTCGGACTATATCGGACAGGCATTAATTTCGCACACTGCATTAGTCCCTTTTCTAACAGGGTGATTTTATAGTCATAACACATGTTGAGCATTGCAGTTTTCAAAAAGATCCTAAACAATTGTTTATGTATGGGATATAAACCTACATCAACCTCTGAACCCCTTGTGAGGCCCAAGAATCATCAAGGGGCCAAAGTCTAAACAATTTTAAAGAATCACCTGGCTGATTAGTTTCTGAGAAGATGATTTTTAAAGATTTACTCTATATATTCCTATGTAAAAGTTTGACCACCCATTGTGGCCTCATCCTACCCACCGGGGTCATGATTTTCACAGCTTTGAATCTGCATTACCTGAGGATGATTCCACACAAGTTTCAGCTTTCCATACTAATTAGCTTCTGAGAAGAAGATTTTTAAAGATTTACTCTATATATTCCTATGTAAAAGTTTGACCACTCATTGTGGCCTCATCTTACCCCCCGGGGTCATGATTTTCACAACTTTGAATCTACACTACCTGAGGATCCTTCCAAACAAGTTTCAGCTTTCCTGGCCAAATGGTTCTTGAGAAGAAGATTTTTGAAAATTTCTCAAAAATTCTCAATAATTCCTAATTAACTCCCCTTGAGAAAGGGCTTGGTCCTTAATTTTCACAACTTTGAATCTCCTTTGCCTAATTGTGCTTTGTGCCAAGTTTGGTTGAAATTGGCCCAGTAGTTCTTGAGAAGATGTCGAAAATGTGAAAAGTTTACGGACAGACGGACGGACAGACAGACAGACGGAGAGACAGACGGACGACAGACAAAATGTGATCACAAAAGCTCACTTGAGCTTTCAGCTCAGGTGAGCTAAAAAGAAAAAAGATTTTCTTTTGATTTGGATTGTAAAGAAATACCTCATACATTTTATTACTCACGATGTCATTACAAAAATTATCAACGGGACAATTAACTATCGAACAATAGTTCAAACAGATGAAAAAACCAAACCTTATAATAAACTGCTACAACAGTACAATGAATAAAAACAGTGGATTTTGTAATTTAATTTTTAATTTTTTCAACTTTGAGCCTACAATAAGCCGATCCTGGGTGATAAGCCAAGGCTCACTCATCTTTGAAAAAAATACCGGCCTATGCCAAATATATCACATCGTGAAGTTAACATTGATGTCTATAGGGAAAGGTATCATTTTTAAAGTCTTTTGAATATATCTTTTCAGTACAGTTTTGATAAAAAGTACGTTGCTTAAGCTTTACCTTTCTTTAAAAAATGCAAAAATCGTAACTTAACCATACAATGGTGAACACATTTTGATTTTTTTTTATTAAGATAGGTAGTCATTTCAGTTGATCAGTAATTGGGAAGGACCTGGGCCACGAGCCATAGTTGCATTTAAGTGAAAAATGGCGCATTAAACCAATTACTCTAAGCACCGAAGTGCACATTCAAATTTCTCATTGGTAATAAAAGTTTAAGCGATGTCCGTTGGAAATTAACTCTGTACGACTTACCTAATCGTCTCCTAATACATTCGTTTTAATACATCAAATCTCATTGGTCGTGTTTGATAAAACAACCAATAAAACGTTTCCACTCATTTACATGTGGTCTTAAACAAGGTCTTTCCAGAATTTCCTCCGAAAGAGAAGTTGAAGAAGCCCAGTAATCTGAGTTCTCAAATAATGTAAATTAACCCCAAATGCAGTAAAATTATGATTATCTAATTGAAAAGACGTTTTCACAGCCTCAATTAATCCCTGTTGATTATTAAAACATGTGACTGTCTTATCATGCTTATCGTTAAGGTTATAAATACGGATGATGCAAGCACACTATGCATTGAAAATTACAACCGATGTTCATTACTTTAGGTATTGATACTACAATTAGTTGTAACTTGTAATTAGTTAATAACTTGCAAAATTAATGTTTAAACTAGATGCTGTCATTAGACAGTAATACCCGCACCAAGTGTTTGCCCCTAAATAACATTGTTTTGTACCAGTTTTAGTAAAAACGAAGGATACATGCAATTTCCGGTAATTTTTGAAAATTACAATTTCATAAATTGAGATTCCATCCCATAATACACATAGCGGCCCTTTATGTGCAATTTGGGGTTGAACATTTTGCATGTGAATTTTAAGTTAATCAAAAATCTTAGCATTTCATGTCATAGAAAGTATGGTCTATATAATTATTACAAACAAAATTAAATTATGCCCCTCCCCTCGACAGTTGCCGGCTTTAGATTTGCTTCTGTGTGCCAACATCATCGTGTGCACGGATTTAGAGAAGGGGTGGGAGTGAGGGGTCTAGACCCTCCTCCCCCCTTGAAAATTAATTTATATTACCGTAATAGTAAATTTACCAAAAATACACCTCGGACCCCAACCCCAACCCCCCCAGCAAACACAATTACATGTATTACTCTGAACCCCCCCCCCCCCACACACACACACTCCTCAGGGATAAGTAAACATCAGAATATTTTGATAACAACGAAAGCCTGCCTGTACATGTAGTTGCAACAAAGAAGATTTTAAACAGTGCAATATAAATGACATAATTTTATTGCACAATGATTTTCAATGGAAAACTGCCAGGACAGAAGATATGATTACTGATTTAAGGTGGTATAAGACACATGTTGATCTTTATGTGGATAAAAGTGCCTTATAATCAAAATGGTGATGTTTTAGAATTTTAAAATTTTACAGTACAGAGGACCCCGCTTAGTATAATACCTGTTTAATATTATAGTTCGCTTAATATAATAGTTTTTCAAAACACAAAACCATTTCTTAATAAATCATTGTATTTTACATCGGTTATTATAGTAGCTTAAATAGTGAACCCCGCTTAATATAATAGAAAGATCATGCCTGTCAATTGAGTTTCACACCTTTTTCTCGAGCTAGCCCCCCATGAGAAGCTTGTATAAACACTCTGACTTCCCAAATCACTTTGAAATTTACCGACTGTGCTGGCCAGACTGGATTTGTCACGCCTCACTGCACGTGGCTTGGGTACTTTACCTATGCACCTAACAAGTGACATCGCTGTATTATTGAGGTTTTTAACAGTTTGAATAAGTGAATGCCTCTTGTTTTTGTAAATAAATTTATAACAAATGGGACATTTTACATGGCTTAGCAGATGGTACATGATGTTCCATTTGACGATTTGTACTGCAGTGAAGTAGTGACAAAGTCTTTTTTTAATATGCCTCTATTTTATAGGAAGAATGGGCTAAATAAATCAAAGAAAATAAGAAAATTCTGCATAACTTTGTGGTTTATTTGATTTTCAATGAAAGAAGTTATTAAAAACGAATTGTCTCATGAATGCCTTATTAGATTTAGTCAAAACCTGAAGTACAGGAAGAAAACAAAATGAAAGCATGTCAACTTATCGGAAGCATATTGGTGGATCTTGCAATTTTCCAAGCTTGGAATAGTAAACTTTATTCATGAAATTAACTTTTAGGCCAAAAAAAAATATATTCCTGTTTCCTGTCACCTGACCAAAAAAATTAGGGTAGGTAGGTAGGAAAAAATTTTTATTTTTAAAAAATATTTTATTTTTAAAAACTTGGAGCATGTGTGTTATAATGAGAAAGAAGTATATTCACAGTGTACGGTATGTTAATGATGATTTAAAATTTCCAAATGTCTTTGTATTATTGATGCATGTAATGTATAGAAAACAACCTTTAAAAAAATAAAAATAGATTTTTTAAAAATAAAAAATAAAAACTAATATTATTTGCAAAATTTAATCTACATGTGTATGAATGTATTTATCCTTTTCTGAATAAATATTTCTGTTTTGTATTAGCTTAATGGCAATATCAATTAAATCAGTCTCTGTACTTCCGTGTATTTGGGGTATTAGTCCAACCCTTTGACCCACTTACTACCGTACGTTATGTAGAGGATCTGTTTAATTTTCAAGATAATATAGAAAGCAGTTTTATGATAATTATAACATTTATTGCAGTTATTAACTAATAGCAGGTTATTAACTAACTGTAATATCAGGATTCAAAGTAATAAACATCGTTTTTGTAATTTCCAATGCACAGTATGTTGTTGCATCACCCGTATTTATAACCCCTGAAGATAAGATAGTTGCAAGTTATTAACCACAAGGTTAATTTATGCAGTAAAGATGTCTGTAGATTAGTTTACTATCATTCTTTTGCCAATGAGGTTAATTTACACGATTGTGATCTCAGAAGACAGGGCGCCTTCACTTCTCCTTCTATATGAAATTGCAATATTTTCAAACATTCAGGGCTGTTCCAGAATTAAATGTGTGGGGAAGTTGGGAGGAACATTTTTTTACCCCGACCACCCATTTTTTCCAAAATTTGTAGGCATGAGAGCGCTTACAAGGTCAATTTTTGGATAAAACGGAGTCATTATTGTGGTCAGAGTCCCATAACTCCAGCAAAAAGTATTGATCAATGCTGATTTTCGAACTTGACCAAGGTAATAGGTGTATAAACATTTGGTATAAATTTAATGAAAATCCGTCAAAATTTGTAGGCATGAGAGCGCTTACAAGGTCAATTTTTGGATAAAACGGAGTCATTATTGTGGTCAGAGTCCCATAACTCCAACAAAAAGTATTGATCAATGCTGATTTTCGAACTTGACCAAGGTAATAGGTGTATAAACATTTGGTATAAATTTAATGAAAATCCGTCAAAATTTGTAGGCATGAGAGCGCTTACAAGGTCAATTTTTGGATAAAACGGAGTCATTATTGTGGTCAGAGTCCCATAACTCCAACAAAAAGTATCGACCAATGCTGATTTTCGAACTTGACCAAGGTAATAGGTGTATAAACATTTGGTATAAATGTAATGAAAATCTGTCAAAATTTGTAGGCATGAGAGCGCTTACAAAAAAGTGTGACGGACGGACGCACGGACACACGGACCCACGGACCCACAGACCCACAGACACACGGACCCACGGACCCACGGACACACGGACGGACGCCCGGCATTTCTATGTCCCCGCTCCGCGTTGCGGCGGGGGACAAAAATCTGTCAAAATTTGTAGGCATGAGAGCGCTTACAAAAAAGTGTGACGGACGGACGCCCGGACACACGGACCCACGGACGGACGCCCGGCATTTCTATGTCCCCGCTCCGCGTTGCGGCGGGGGACAAAAATGATTTATAATTCGCTACTGTACACATGTAAGAATGTAAGAAGACTCTGATTCTTTAGAACCTGAGGTTTGATTTTGGGGGGGGGGGGGGGGGTTGGTGGTGGTGGATGTGGAGGATAAACATTTCATTTTAATCATTTATTGTTATTAATTTTAACTTTGATATTAGTTATTGATCCCCAGGTAGAAAATAAGAAATATCAATAGATCATTTGACAATTATGCAAGGTGTAATGTGATTTTTTTAAAAACATTTATTAACAGTTTATAAAATCTTATAAGACCCCAAATTATATTTTGAATTTAATAGATCATTCGACAATTAAATCAAATAAATGCAAGGTTTTTATCTGATCACCCGTTGTCCGTACGTCCGTCTGTCGGTCTAGCTGTACGTCTGTAAACTTTTCACATTTTTGACTTCTTCTCAAAAACCACTGGGCCAATTTCATCCAAACTTGGTACAAAGCATCCTTATAGAAAGGGGATTCTTAATTGTTAAAATAGAGGCTAAACCATTTTTAAAAGGGAGATAATTGCGAAACAGTGAGTATAGGTGTGTGTCTTTAAAAATCTTCTTCTCACCACTGACCAGAAATGCCAATATTTACACAAAAGCTTGACGTATATATATATAATATAAGTTTATAAATTATAAAAATCATGACCCCCGGACCAAAACTGGGACCCCAGGTGGGGTTTAAAATTTAACATAGAAATGCGTAAGAAAAATGTTTAAAAATCTTCTCAAGAACCACTGCACCAGAAATGCCAATATTTAAACAAGAGGCCCATAGGGCCACATCGCTCACCTGAGCAACAATGGCTTTATGTGGGTGTTCAAAGGATATTGTGCCATATGGCCCCTCGGTAGAATAACAAAAAGAATGCCGTATTCAAATTTTAACACTTATTTTTGCATACACTTAATCTTTGACATCGTACCTTTATGAGATACCATTTACACTTCATAAAGCGATCAAAATATATGAGAGCATATAGGTACATTTTCTTCTTCAACTTCTTAATACCGGTATTTTTTGTATTTTATTTTAAAAAATCCTATATGTGAAAGAAGAAAATTGTACCTCAATGCGCTCATATTAAAAAAAAACATTCAAAAATTTAATTGGTCTTCTGCATTATAAACGAGTGTTGTTTACCTGGCGTGAATTCGTGCGATGTTTTAAAACCTTACTCACTTGATCAACGAATACACTCAAATGAAAAATGGTGTCCTGTGAAATGTTAAAGAGCTATTATAATCAATGCACAGGCGTCGGAACGGGGTGGGTGGGGGGCTAAGTTTTGCAAAGTTAGACATAGCCATACTCAAAATCCTTTTTTTTTGGCTTGTCAAGATTTCTGATAAGGTCAAGCCCCCCCCCCCCCCCCCCCCCCCCCCTATTTTCAATTTGCTTCCGACACCACTGCAATGTATTGACAGGCATATAACTCTTTTTTTACTAAGGTCCACCCATCATTTTCATCTTTATTCAAAAACAACAATTTACAAATGGCTACAAACCAATGATTTTCCGCTGTAATATTTTCTTAAAAGGGATACTACATTTATCTCCGTGACAGTAATGTGTCATTAAACTATAAAATAAGTTTTAAAGCGATCGATCGTTTATATTTGTGTCAGAAAACCATCAAGGTTGGTGTAGATTTCATATAATACATCGTATTAGGAGGGGGCCAAAGAAAGTAGCTACAGCATATCTTCTTTTAATTTTTCTGTACACGTATTTAACGTTTAGCTAGAAATTTCTAGTGATCAATCAAAATTTCAGCGTCAATCATAAAATTATTAGCAAGATATAGAGCTCGCAATTCTGCTAGGTTTGAGTCAATTTTTTTGTTCAAAAGAGTTTATTCAACTTTAGATTTTTAAGCTTGGTATTTCCTATTCAGCAATTTAATATGTAAAAGAACAAAAGCAAGGCCTCAGCTCTGTGTGCAAACAGAAAATTGTGAGCAAAGCTCTGTATCTTGATTATAATTCGAAGCTTGACACTCAAATATGGAAAGTAAATAGAAAATTGTAAATAATTAAAACAGAAGAAACGTGCACTAAAAGAAAGATCACAATTTATTTTTCATCAGATATATACCTATATATTTCTAGCAGCGAAAACAATCTCCGTTTATACTGAAAATGTTGAGCATCTTAACAAAACACGTTGCATTAATCAACTATTCCGTAGATATCGTACCGAATTACCAATAAAATGTATTGTACTTTATAATATGTTGTAAGTGCAAATATTAACGCATTCAAATATTTAACCTCAATTTACTTCACAAAATCGGCACAAATCTATGTTGCATGTTTCAAATATTCTTTTCGCACGTAAAGTGTTGCACAACCAGCAAATTCATCTTTGTCAGTTTAACCCACACAGTGACACACATCATGGCTGCTTCGAACAAAGAACTTCCGTTTTCGAGGTATGGAATACCGAACCCGAAGTTATAAACTGATTGACAGCTATTATTTCTTTATTATTAGTTACGTAAATAACTCAAATTTGGAACTGAATTAGTCCATAATTTTTGCAATTTATATTTTCCTTTCCATAAGGATTATTTTTCCTAAATTACGTTGAATTTGACTCAGTGGTTCTTGAGAAGAAGATTTTTAAAAATGCACCCCCCCTTTTTTACAGTTTCGAGGTTTTCTCAGTTTTGAAAAAAGATCAGTCTTTCATTTCTGCAATTTATATTCACCTTCTTATAAGGATACTTTTTGCCAAATTTGGTTGAATTTGGCCAAGTGGTTTTAGAGAAGAAGTTCAAAATGTAAAAAGTTTACAGACGGACGGACAGACGGACAGACGGATGGACAGACGGACGACGGGTGATCAGAAAAGCTCACTTGAGCTTTCAGCTCAGGTGAGCTAAAAAAGCTTGTATATATAGTGAAGAATCTAAATTGTAAAAATCATGACCCCCGGACCAAAACTGGGGCCCCAGGCAGGGCTCAAAGTTTAACATATATAGAAAAATGTTTAAAATCTTCTTCTCAAGAACTACAATGCAACGGTATGGGATATTACTATGAATACATCATTGGGTATTGTAGATTCTAAATTGTTAAAATCATTACCCCCGATTTTATACTGGGGCACCAAGAGAGGTTCAAAGTTTAACATAGAAATATATAGGAAACTTTTTTAAAAATATTCTTTTCGAGAACTACAATGTTATAGTTTGTGAGATTACTATGCAAGGATTCTCAAATAGTAAAAATTCTAGATTGTAAGGCAGTGACCCCGGACCAACACTGGGGTCCTAGAAGGGGTTCAAAGTTTAACATAGAAGTATATTGGGAAAATGTTTAAAAATCTTCTTCTCAAGAACTACATTGCTACAGTTTGTGAGATTACTATGCAAACATCCTCAACTAGTGTAGATTCTAAATTGTTAAAGCCAACCCTGGACCAATACTGGGGCCCCAGAGAGAGGTTCAAAGTTTAAAATAGAAATAGCATATGCTATGAGATAGAATTTACAACGAACTCTTGTTCAGGTGAGCGATGTGGCACATGGGCCTCTTGTTTTATTTTACAAAAAAAAAGTCATTTTATTTACAGTGTAAGGAGGGATACATGCGCAGATCCAGAGAGTTTTTCAGGGGAGGGGGGGGGGGGGTGAACAATTATTGGAGTTTGCAGAGGGGGTGGTGGTTTAAAGGCATATTTTTTGCAATTTTATAATGCATTTTAAAGAAATTTGATTTCTTTAAAATACCAGTTTTTATTTTAATAAGTCAATTCCGTTCGTTCGTTTAACCCAAGACAAAACACCTAGTTTCATTGAGATCTAATCAGATCTCAAATTTGGCAGGGAGTATCGATATTTCATTGTATCATATAAATCAAATCCGACGGAAGACCTACTCGTTACTCGTAACGAGATCGTATCTAGTTATAATGCTATTTGTCATTATTTTTTTGCAGTACAGAGGTACGACTCTTCTGCCACCAAAGGGGCTATATGTCTGGAAAGAATTGCCACCAAGAAGAATTGTCACCAAGAAAAAACAACACTCAAGTTACTCTGGGTTTGTAGAAAATAATCATTTTAAAGATGGAGCATTTTACCTACCATGCAGTATTAAATGCACCTTGCGAGTTATATATGGCATTCAAGTGAAATCAACATGAGCAAAGGCAAAGAAAATGCAACAAAGCAAGATTTCATAAAGGACATAATGATAGTTATCAACTAGTTACCATATTCTGATGTCACTTATATTTCAAATCATCGTATATTGAGATGTCAGTTTCTAATATTGTAACATTTCTTTAAAGCTAATGAGTTCAGTATTGATATCGTTACCTGTTGTTTTGCAAATTTTATTAAACTTTCTGATTATTTAAAGTGATAGTCAGTACATAAGAATTTATGTGATACATTAGATATTGTCTCATTATTCTTCAGTTATAATAAAGTACCCTAAAACCTTGAAAAAAAGCCGCGGCTTATTTTAACTTTTGGTAAGAAAGTGGGGGCTTACTTTCAAAACCGTCTTATTTTAAAATCGCGGCTTATTATCAATGCAAAATTCCCGTTAATGATGAGATCATAATCACGGCTTATTATCAAAACAATTTAAATTGTAATGATCGATTGTGAACTATTTGACGGTTCTAAAAATGAAATATCCAGGTAAACACCTGTAGGAGTAAAATGAAAATGGTAAAATGTTTTTAATTCAATTTTATTTCATGTATTGGAATTTTTATTCACTCCGGCTGCTGTTCCTTGCATCTAACAAGTTCAAGCCAGTGTAAATCGCCATTATGTAACCAGCCACCTGTTGACTCGTCGCGTGGTCAATGTTTGTTTAACAATTTCCGGTGTCAGAGGCATACACTGACCTGTCGGACATCACAGTTTATATGAGTATAGGAAGCAATAATTATGATTTGATTAGAAAAATTATTTACTTGATGTACCGTTATGCCGTAATTGGTTTGCATAGCGATGGCCACTTTAAAATATACCGATCATTTGTACGACTTGATAATGACGATAAACAATATAAACAGACTTTTCTGCACAATGCTTATTTTACAATAACAGCGGGGTTTTTTTCAGCATATTATAAACAGGTACGTGCTACAACTGAAACTTTACGGTAGTCTAAAATCTTTCCAAACTGGCATTGTCATGACTGGCTTATTTTCAAAACAGGCTTATTTTTGAGTAATTTTCAGTGCAAGAAATAGGTGGCTTATTTTCAAAACCGGCTTATTATTAAATCCGGCTAATTTTCAAGGTTTTAGGGTAGTTTATAGTCATTTTTATATGAGATTTTACTTTTTATATACAAAATGTAAACGGTAAGAATTTTCATGAATAGTTCATTAATTTTATTTATGAATTATTCATAAAGAATATTCATTATCTTATTCATGAACAGTTCATGAAGATTCATTAAACTTATTCATGAAAAGTTCATGAGGATCCTATGAACTTATTATTGGACATTCATCAAATGATGAAGCTTCATGAATATAAACGTTCATGAATTATTCATGAAAAAGTATGTTCATGAATATTCATCAACTTTTTTTTATGAACAAAAATTCATGACTTTAAAATGTCCAATAATAAGTTCATGGGATCCTCATGAACTTTTCATGAATAAGTTTAATGAATATGATTCATGAATTATTCAAGGGAAAATCATGAATTATTCGGGATCATCTCGCAGGGGCGGATAAAAAATGACATTTTTTGACAAAAAATCTGGTTTCAAAAACGTCAACATTTTTTGCAGTAGCCAAATGATCTTCTAGAATATGATTGGGTATCATTTTAAAGTGTGATCGGGTTTCAGAACTTTTTTTTCTAACATAGGGATCGGTGGGCAACAAAAAATGATGTTTTTTTGCAAAAAAAAGTATGGTTCCCGTAACTCCTCTTACAACTTTTGGAGTAGCTACGTCATCCCTTGGGATATGATTGGGGCTGTCCTATAGATGTGCAATAAGGTTTTAAACATTTAAATTTCATCCAGAGAGTCAAATAGTAGCAGAAAATTGACGTTTAATACTTCTAAAAAAAACCTAGATCCAAGAACTCCTTTTATGATTTAATCCTGTTAGACAAATAGTAGCATGAAATTAACATTTATCCCATGCACGCATCTAGAGGGGGATCAGGGGTCCAGATCCCCCCTTCAAAATTCAAATTTCTTTAAATTACATTTAATTTATTAAATTGCCAAAAATATGCCTCAGACCCCCCCTCCCCCCAACTCAAATAACTGTTGCCCCCCCCCCCCTTTCCCCCTGGAAAATTTTTCTGGGTCAACACATGTATGTATCCCTCCATAGAGTGTAAGGATTTTTTTCTCTTAATATAAAAAACCTTGCATTTATTTTTGCTTAAAAATAAAAAAAGAACCTTACATTTACACTCTTCTTAATTGTCGAATGATCAATTAAAATCAAAATATAATTTGGGGTCTAAAAAGATTTAAAGACAACAATCCCATAGGGTCATAGCCTACATTTTATTTGATGCATCATAATACATTAAGAAAAAAAAACCCTTCCTCCCTATTTTAACTCATATAGACATGATAAGTCTCTACACTTATTTACATGTAATACACAAATTTAATACAATATGTCACAGGGTCAATATGGGGTCAACTTAATAGTGTAAGTCTGACAAATGAAAAAAATATCTTTTGCAATTAAAATGACAGAAACTGTACAAATGTGATAGGATAGGTAACAATGATGAGCATTGTAGCAACCTCTAATGATACACCGTCCACTTATGATATAATGTTGCATTAGTGGTCAGGGTGTTGACCACTAATGATATAATTTTATCATTAACGAACAACCTAACCGTCCGCTAATGATATTATTTCAGATTTATATCATTAGCGATCAAAAATCGTAACCTCTAATGATATGGAAAAAAATTGTGAAATAAGTACTACATTGACCGCTAATGATATACATTTGCACACAATTATAATTGCATTAGTGGATGGATTTGCAACCTTTAATGATATAATATGATATTATATATATATATATAGTCGAATTTTAAAATCGTACTTGAGTATACCTGAGCTCTATACTTACACAGGCAAAATATCAAGGAAAAAAATGATGATATATACATTTGCAAACAGAATCTACTTAAGTGACGTCATAGATGGACAGGTCATGGACAATGGTGACTAATGTTGAGTCTAATATGTTAGACAACATCTGTATAATGTTGGATAAAGAATTGATTTTGATACGATACTACAAAAAATTGGTTAAAATTGGGTGGGGGGGGGGATCCAGTTATTTGATCATATAAAATATAGTCCTTTATTGTAATATACACATTTCTGACATTGCCTCCGACATTTAATTGAAATGAAATAATCGCATACAGACAAAACACATACAGTTTATGACTTCGTCTGTTTTCTTCTAAATCCAAATTGATCATCATTAAACAAAAAGGAGTTATGCTAGATATTTTTAGTTGAAGAAAATTTGACGAAAAGCAATTTTACGATATGAAAAAATTGTTGTAAAACTTTTAGCGGGATTTCATTAACATAAAAAGGTCCAATTGATAAGACTATTTGCTATTGTGGTCTGTAGTACAATTGATTCACTAAATAAATCTGTTGTTAAGTTGAACATGTGGGTTTGTTAATTATAGATTAGAACAACAAAGAATATCAATTAAAGTTGGTTGAATTAAAACTACTTAAACAATAGTGATCATGTCGGTGTTACAAAGAATATTGACCCCGGTTTCATTTTTCAGCGTTGATTATTGATCCGGGTGGGGAGGGGGGGGGGGGGGGGGCTTTTTTTCACGTTGAAAACTGAGACCAAAAGTTGTGAAATTTATACCCAGCTTAAAAGTTTTTTTCTAATCTCTGATGACCTTACACGTTGAAAATTGACCAACTACAGGTTTTTGAACTGTCTTTGAAATGGAATTTGCTCTACGCAATTAAAATGTATCTGATTAAAAATTTAAGCTCCATATTTTAATTCCTAATATTGTCTGATACTCATGCAATGACAATGACAATGAACTTTATTCTCATAACTGAATAAACAGTGAAGAGAAAATACATATGTACAGTATGTACAAATTACAATATATATAATAGATGAAAATCATTGGTACAGGCATGATGAAGGGATAACAGATATAGTTTAACCAAGAGAGCATCTCTCAAATATAGTAACTAATAGTTTACAAATATTGGTAAGTTGTTTGTGACATTAAACAGTGTTTAAAATTAACAACATTTGGATTTGTTATGAAATATTTTGGTAAACATATAACCCTTGAATTTGATATATATACATATATGCCGATATGGATGGGTTTTTTTTTTGGGGGGGGGGGGTAGCTAACCTGAGCTGAAAGCTCAAGTGAGCTTTTCTGATCACTTTTTGTCCGGCGTCCGTCTGTCTGTCTGTAAACTTTTTACATTTTCGACTTCTTCTCCAGAACCACTGAGCCGATTTCAACCAAACTGGGCACAAAGCATCCTTAGGTGAAGGGGATTCAAGTTTGTTAAAATGAAGGGCAACGCCCTCTTCCAAGGGGAGATATTTTAAAAATCATTGAGAATTTGTTGGTATTTTCAAAAATCTTCTTCTCAAAAACCATTTGGCTAGAAAAGCTGAAACTTGTGTGGAAGCATCCTCTGGTAGTGTAGATTCAAGTTTGTTCAAATCATGATCCCCGGGGGTAGGATGGGCCCACAATGAGAGGTCGAACTTTTACAAAGGAATATATAGATTAAAATCTTTAAAAATCTAATTCTCAGAAACTGATCAGCCAGAAAAGCTGTAACTTGTGTGGAACCATTCTCAGCAAGGGTATATTGAAGTTTGTTCAAATCATGATCCCCATGGTAGGGTGGAGTCACAATTAGGGGGGGGGGTCCATTTTTCAAATAGGAATATATAGAGAAAAACCTTTTAAAATCTTCTTCTCAGAAAACGATCAGCCAGTAAAACTGAAACTTGTATGAAAGCATCCTCGGTTAGGATAGATTTAAGTTTAATAAAAGCATGATCCACAGGGGTAGGGTGGGGCCACAGTCGGGGGTCAAATTTTCACATCAGATTATACATTGTATATATAGAGAAAAATCTTTAAAAATCTTCTTCTGAGAAACCGATCGGGCAGAAAAGCTGTAACTTATATGGAAGCATCCTCAGGTATGGAAGATTCAAGTTTGTTCAAATCATGATACTGGGAGTAGGGTGGGGCCACAATGGGGGGAGGGGGTGTCAAACTTTAAAATAGGAATATTAAGGGAAATATATTTAAAAATCATTTGCCTAGAAAAGTCAGTTCAGATAGTGTAGATTGAATTTTGTCAAAATCATAATCTTCAGGAGTAGGGTTGGGCCACATAAGGGGGGGGGGTCCAATTTTTCAAACGAAAACATTTAAATTATCCACAAAAACTTAAATGTTATTATTTATGGTTTTACTTATATGCAAGCCTTTTGAATTATTGTTGATTATTATTTAATTGTTTAGACTTTAGACACAAGGGGTTAAAAGTGTGATGTAGGTTTATAATCCATGTATAAACAGTTGTTTAAGTCTGATCATTTTCTCAAGAACTGCAATGCTCAATATGTAATATGACTGTAAAATCATCCTGTTACAATAGGGGTCAATGATAAACATAAGAATATGCAGGGGAATTTTTTTATATACAGGATCTATTATACAACATTGTTAAGATATTTTGTATATGACTCCATAAAGCTGATTTTATTATTTCTATCATTGCTCAGGTGAGAGATGGGGGCCATGGGCCTCTTGTTTTTTTGTTTTTGTTTTTGTTTTTTGATTTTTTCGATTACAACAATTTGTTATTAAGACTAAGAACTCTGTATCCTGTTATTAAACTGTGTAGATACAGCTAAAAGGAGTTTATGTCAAACAACATCGTCTCAAGCCACGGTCCGGAGTCCCCATATATAACTCTCTCCAACATGATCGTTCATGTTGGCCGTGGTTTGCGAAGATGGTCAAACCAATACCGGCCGTTTATGTAATATTTCTGGCAAATCGCTACAACTTAAATTTATTTTGAGAAGTCATGATAATTAACTGGCAGGACAATAATGGAGAGTTGTCATATTTTTATTAGACAAGTCGCGATCAGTGATTATTTAATTAATTCAATTTTTATAAAATACTGTTGTGAAGATTTTGTGAGGCAATTTAGCCATTTAGACTTAAGTGGAAGCAAATTTACACTGTCGGAATTCTGACAAAACTTAAATTATTTTATATTATATAAAAAAAAATTGATTTATTGAATCAAAAATTTAAATATCAATTTATTAATGTTCGTTTATATTTGCTGTTGGATTTAGAATTTCACGATGCGGTTCAATTATCATCGAGATTGGGTCTTTATTCAACACTTTGGTCTCAATATTCAACGTTGAAAAAATAACTCCGGGTCAATTTTATATTATATCATATTTTATCATTAAAGGTTGCAAATCCATCCACTAATGCAATTTAAAATGTGTGCAAATGTATATCATTAGTGGTCAAGGTAGCACTTATTTCACATTTTTCCCCCATATCATTAGAGGTTACGATTTTTGACCGCTAATGATATAAATCTGAAATAATATCATTAGCGGACGGTTAGGTTGTTCGTTAATGATAAAATTATATCATTAGTGGTCAACATCCTGACCACTAATGCAACATTATATCATTAGTGGACGGTGTATCATTAGAGGTTGCTACAGAGCATATTTAGATATTTTAAAAAAGATGATGATACAGTATGCTGGCAAAGGGAGATCACTTATTTAGAATGCCAGTGTCCCATAATATTGTGCTAGTTCTACCAGGTACATGTTTTATGCTTACCTATATTGGTCAACATCATTATGATAATCCAATTAGAGCACAATATGAATCTCTTTAGCTGATCATCACAAAAGAAACGTTTAATTAATCTTATTGTGCATATGGAAAACACATACCAGTATTTACACCACGTGAAACCCATCTAACCAAAGAGCTGGGTAAAACTAGTACCCACAAATGCGACCTGTAGACCTGTGTTAAGTACGTAACTTCGGACAAAGATCATTTACTTGTAACATGCATGTCTTTTCATGACTTTATTCTTTAAAACCCCTTGCACTATTCTATTAGGTAAATAACTATGTAAAGCACACATTTCAGCTTTTAAGGTGGTACAGGACACCTGCATAATGTGATGTACTCCCTATACCATTTGATGGTCCTTAACACAGGGAACAAGAATATATATGGTTTAGGGGTGGGGATCTCAACCGTTTTCAAGTTATTTGTGCACTTCCTGTTTGAGGGGGGTCAGGACCATCCCCAGGACTCATGACCTACATACCATATGATGCCCCTTGACACAAGGAACAAGGATATATATGGTTTAGGGGTGGGGTTCTTAACCGTTTTCAAGATATTTGGGCCCTTCCTGTTTGAGGGGGGTCAGGACCAGCCCAAGGGCCCATGACCTTCATACCATTTGATGGTCCTTAACACAGGGAACAAGAATATATATGGTTTAGGGGTGGGGATCTCAACCGTTTTCAAGTTATTTGTGCACTTCCTGTTTGAGGGGGGTCAGGACCATCCCCAGGGCCCATGACCTACATACCATTTGATGCTCCGTAACACATGAAACAAGAATATATATGGTTTAGGATTCAGGTCAGGGGTCAGGATTCTAACAGTTTCTGAGATATATGGTCATTTTCGAATTCCTGGGGGGTGGGGATGACCCCAGGGATCTTATAAACCCTAAATATTGCCTGTAACAGTCAATATATGATTCTGAAAACCCTATATTATTATCTTTGTCCGTTTTTAAGTTATAACCATTTACAATAGAGTCGTCGATTTTTCCCATAAGGTTCAATGTTAGACCCCACACCCCTTTTGACCCCCAAGAAAAGTGGTTGACCAACCCCAAATGAGAAAAATCAAACCAGCGTGCACATCTAGATATGCAGATGTTATAAAACGTCACTATGAAAGAATTATATTATAACGCACTGAACTACATTTACAGGCTTTCGTTGTTATCGAAATATTCTGTTTATTTATCCATGAAGAGTGTGTGTGTGTGTGTGTGTGTGGGGGGGGGGGGGGGGGGGCCACCAAAGTAATACATGAAACTGTGTTTGCAGGGGGTGTGGGGATTGGGGTACGAGGTGTATTTTTTGGTAATTTTACTACATGTATTAATATAAATGATTTTTTTTCAAGGGAAGGAAGGTCTGGACCCCCTTACTCCAATCCCTTCTCTAAATCCGTGCACACGATGATGTTGGCACAGGGTCTAGAAGCAAATCTAAATTAAGCCCACAACCGCCGAGAGAAAGGGTCATAATTTAATTTTGTTTGTAATAATTATATAGACCATACTTTCTATGAAATGAAATGAAAAGATTATTGATTAACTGAAAATTCACATGCAAACAGTTCAACCACAAATTGTACATAAAGGGCTGCTCATGTGTATTATCATCGTCAGAACCCACAGGTTTTTTATCCGTGTTACACAGAAGTGTAACGGATAGAAAACCTGTGGGTTCTGAAGATGGTGTATTATGTGCCCATGGCCTTCGTTTTTACTAAAACTGGTACAAAACAGTATTATTTAGGGGCAAACACTTGGTGCGGGTATTACTGTCTAATGACAGCATCTAGTTTATCATTTAGCAAACACCATTACAAAACATTGCAGCAATGAAATGTATAAACATGCACATCAAATAAATGAAATTTAACAATTTGCTTAAGTTTTTAAATTTTTTAGAAGTTGTTTTGCTCTAGGTTGGTCCTTGATATTTTTTTTTTTTTAAAATGACCCCAATGAATAAATAGATGGCCCTTTCATAATGAAAATAGCCCATTAAAATTAATAACTGTGGGGCCATAGTCCCATTGACATTTTTCACCTTCCCAATCACTGGTTGATGATGGACTACCTTAATAAATATATACAACAAACCTCGTATTTGGGCAAAAGTTGGTTCAGCATGGTGGCTCTGTGACTTTACAACAAGCATTATACAATCTTGAAATAAGATTTTTACCGTCAACTTCGATTATGTGTTGATACATGATAGTTTTTAAATGGTTTTTTTTTACTTTGATAATGGCGTAGACTCTCAATGTCTTCGTATTCTGAATAATGAATATCTCGATGCAGTTTTTTGAGCATATTTTTATCTAATACAGGATGTAGAATTAAGTTGCTAAATGAAAACCGAAACCAGAACAACTTTTTCAAATCTCGATTTCAAAAACAACAATTTCGCCGAAACCTACACACGCGGGTTACGTTTAACAGAATTACTTTTGAACAGCCTAAGTTCCTATCAAAACCTTTTATTCAGCCAGTGTTCAGTGCAATTTGCCGTTAAGATTCAAAATATGTATAAATCCATTCAATGTCATAGTGGTTACCTAACAAGTGCTAATCTGCCTTTTCAGTAAAATTTCATCATCAGAGTAACATGAATTGCACAAGTTAAAATACATAAACATTAATAAATACTTTTAAATCATGATCACATTGGCAATGAAAGATACATGTACCAACACAAGTACACTATCTACGTCCACTAAAACTGTGGAATCTGCTAAAAAAAAAATTTTTTTAAAGGCCCATGGGCCACATTGCTCACCTGAGGAACAATAGGTATGATAAAATCAGCTTAATGGAGTCATAATACAAAATATCTAGACAATGTACAATTATATATGTAGATCCTGTATAAATAAAATCCATTTTTCCCCCTGGATATTCTTATGTTTATAATCATTAGTCCCTTTTCTAACAGGATGATTTTATAGTCATATCACATGTTCAATATTGCAGTTCTCAAAAAGATCCTCAACAATTGTTTATATATGGAATATAAAACTACATCAAACTCAGAACCCATTGTGAGGCCGAAGAATTGTCCAGGGGCCCCAAGTCTAAACAATTATACAGAATCATCTAGCTGATTAGTTTCTGAGAAGAAGATTTTTAAAGATTTACTCTATATATTCCTATGTAAAACTTCGCCCCCCCCCCCCCCTCCATTCTACCGCCGGGGGTCATGGTTTTTCATAACTTTGAATCTACACTACCTGAGGAAGCTTCCAAACAAGTTTCAGCTTTCCTGGCTGATTAGTTTCTGAGAAGAAGATTTTTAAAGATTTACTCTATATATTCCTACGTAAAACTTTGACCCTCCATTGTGGCCCCACCCTACCCCCGGGGGTCATGATAGTCACAACTTTGAATCTACACTACCTGAGGATGCTTCCAAACAGGTTTCAGCTTTCCTTGCTGATTAGTTTCTGAGAAGAAGATTTTTAAAGATTTACTGTATATATTTCTATGTAAAACTTCGACCCCCCCCCAATTGTGGCCCCACCCTACTCCCAGGGATAATGATTTTCACAACGTTGAATCTACACTACCTTTCACACAATTTTCAGCTTTCCTGGCCGATTAGTTTCTGAGAAGTAGATTTTGAAAAAATTTATTCTATATATTCTTATGTTTAACTTAGACCCCTCTCATTGTGGCCCAACCCTACCCCCAGGGGTCATGGTTTTCACAACTTTTCATCTACATTACCTGAGGAAGCTTAAAAAAACAGTTTCAGCTTTCCTGGCTGAATTGTTTCTGAGAAGAAGATTTTTAAAGATTTACTGTACATATATTCCTATGTAAAACTTCGATCCCCCCATTGTGGCCCCACCCTACCCCCGGGGATCATGATTTTCAAAACTTTGAATCTACACTACCTGAGGATGATTCCACACAAGTTTCAGCATTCCTGGCCTAATGGTTCTTGAGAAGAAGATTTTTGAAAAAAATTTCAACATTTTTCAATTATTACTAATTATCTATTCTTGAAAAAGGGCGTGAGCCTTATTTTTCATAATTTTGAATCCCCTTTGCCTAAGGGTGATTTGTGCCAAGTTTGGTTGAAATTGGCCCAGTGGTTCTGGAGAAGATGTTGAAAATGTGAAAAGTTTACAGACAGACAGGCGGACAGATGGACAACAGACAAAATGAGATCAGAAAAGCTTACTTGAGCTTTCAGCTTAGGTGAGCGAAAACCCTGTTGTTCCAGGAGTTTGCAACAGACAGACATTTTAAACAAGATTTAGTTATATGAATGAAATTACTTTCAAGTTAAGAATATTTTCTTTTTTTTTATTTTATGCGATCAATCCTAATTTTGTGAAGCCAAAATAGTTTAAATATGAGTTGCGAAAAGGGACCTTCATGACATAGAACAAATACGTCACAGTAACGCTGCAAAGACGTGACGTTTCGTCTGCTTGTTTACCAGAAAAAAGTGAAGAAAAAGCACGTTAATGATCATGTCAGATCTGTATGTAATGTATATAAAAGCATGACCATTGAACCTGCTGTATTCAACTTTCATGGATTTACAGGTACCTTATTTATTTTCATTAGATATGCATTTATATTATGACGCTTCATGAAAATAAACATACATGTACAGGAGCCTATCAACAGAATATGATATTTATACACCTATATATCGTCTGACATTTACTCACTGTACAAAATCGTTATATTAGGTAACTTTACACAATATTTCAAACAAATCCAATTCCAAATAAAACAGCAATTAATAGCTCCTTCTGTTCAAAATAATGCATGTTGATCAAGTAGTCAAGTACGCACTATTAACACGTAACGTTACACACTGTAGCTTAAGTAATTTAATGCGGCATCTATAGACTTGGTCATTAATGCAATGTTTTGTTATGAAATATTTATTTTCTTCCTGCTAAACCAAATACATTTAATATCATGATAAATTGTCATGACAATGATCATGAAATAATCCTATCCATAGAGGTGTACAATATTTAACTCTTGCAGTTTCAAGACCTCATAATGTCATGATATGCCGCATTCTAGGAGGTGAAAAATTTAGCAATGGACAAAAAGAACTTCTCTTTTCCAATTATTTTCTGTTTATTGATGCCGTTATCAGTAAACTGCTTTATTTTCATTTGCATTAAGATATTATTGTTTTGATACAAAGAATAATTTTTTTTTAAATGGCTGTAAGTTGATTAATGGCAACCCAAAAAATTATGTAAAGGATCCTATCCTAATTTAATTTTTCAATACACAAACTAAACAAACTTTTTAAAATCAACAGGCAACTTGATTGATGAGTTCCTCCCTTATCATAGACAATTGACAATTTAAGTGCGCCGTCTGATGAAGAAAGTGACAGTGATTCGGATAGAGATGAGTTAATACACAGTAACCGCATTCATGATGATGTTTTAAGGCAGTAAGAAACACCCGTGAAATCAATATTTTGAAATATTTTCTCAAATAGGAAAAATAATGGCTTAATATTATGTAAAAGTTAATTTCAATCCATTATCTTAACAAAATGATGTAAATCATACCCATCAATCACTCATAGAAAAAAATTAAGGTACAGAGGATTTTGATAATTTTGAAACCTACGTTTAAATTGAATTCACGCGATTTTTGTGCAATTTAGCCGTCTATCATTGCAAAATGTGTAACTAGTGTTTCTTCCAATATAGTAAAGACCTGAAATTTGGTCACAACTATCCTTAGTGTTTAGACTTTATACCCAATAAATTTCAAGGTCATATCAAAAGGTCAAAGGTCAAATATGATGACGTCATCTAGGATTTTTATTAATTTTTACCTCCGTCAAATATACTTAAACCTCAATTAATTTAAAACCAATGGTCAAATTTTCATTATTTTGATATTTTTTAATTACAGGGTCATGGCAATCAAACTGTTAAATTTTAATTGAATATAAATTTTACAATTTCTTGTTAGAGACTGATAAGTGATGCAAATCATTGTATTAAAAGAGAATTCACTAGCGCTAGTTTTACAATATATTACATCAGAAGTTACCTTAAATTACCAGTAATAACTTATTTCAGTGTCTTTAAGTAACAAAAAGATCTCCTGTACGTATAAAAGGCAGCACAGACATTTGAATTATCTTGAAAAGTAACTAACTGGCATAGCAAATCATAACGATCACCATTTTATTTTACTCTCCACTTACAGGAGGTTCAATTGGTATGTTTGGGGTGATGAAGGCTAAAACTGACAGGTCAGATTTTTTTCAAATTTGAAATATTTATAGATTTTATTCAAAAGAACAAATTATTAAATTTTCAGAAATATTGAATGATAGGATAAAATTTGATTATCTGTTTTGTACTACCTTAAGAGAAAGAATAGACCTGTTTACTCGAAGTAATGGTGATGACTATAACAAAGAGATTGAAATTGAAGATGAAGACAACATATCATTTAACAGAAACAGTGACATACAGAGTTTGCAAGAAAAGGTATTGACATCTTGTTCACGTGGAAAAAATTGCTTAGACAGACTGTCCCATTAGATGATATCCAAAACTCGATCCTGTCATTAAATGAACTCTCGAGAGAAGAAAGAGACATGTTTATCATGGGGAAACTTCTGTGCACTTACAATAGCTGTACACAGAGAGGAAAGGAAAGAAAAAGGAAGAGATACACATACTTCTTCAGGAATAAGGAAATTTGCAAGGGGTCTTTTCTTTTGCGTATGGTGTTGGTTCAAAATATGGAAAGAACATTGTGTCCCACATGAACGAAAATGGGTGCATACCAACCAAGAAAGCACAAAAATAAGAATAGAAGCCCTAGCAATGCTTTCTGCTTTGATAACCTGAAAAATGCAGTAGACTTTATCCAGAATTATGCTGAAGAGTTTGGACTTCCTCAGCACAATGTGAAAAACCAAGGACATCCTCACATCTTTCTGCCGTCATCTGGTAACGAGTCATCTCTGCATTCAATCTGAAGCAAACAAACGACACGTTGGCCTTACAACATTTAAGCCTCTGTGGAGAGACTGCTGTCCCCATATCAAGTATACGACTCCACGTTCTGACATCTGTTCAAAATGTGAGAATCACCGGGCCAACATATCTACAGCTTCTAAACAACAGGAAAACCAGGAGCATCTGCAAGCTTTCACTGAGCATTTGTTAATGAAGGAGAAAGAGTGTCAGGTAGTTAAAATATTTTGATAATACATGTATATATCAACAATGTTTTTGTATTTCTTTGTAATTTGTCTATATTATTGTATGACATCATTTATCCATTGCAGGTGCATAACAATGCAGTAAAGAATGCGAGAAAATAAATGGAGCTAAATCACAGGCCTGCTGGAGTAATCCCCCTTGTTCAACCGACCTTAAGGATGTTCAATACACTTTCAACTTTTCCCAGGCTCTCTTCATCCCTCACCATGCACGCCAAGAAGGACAGCTTATTTCCTTACTCCCCGAAAAGTTCAGTTGTTTGGCATTGCAATTGAAGGACAGCACCATCAAATCAATTATCTGATTGATGAGGACCAAGGTATCGGGGAAAATGGTGCAGGGATCAAAGGTGCCAATGGTGTTGTCTCCATGCTTCACCACCACTGCCCCACAACCTATGGTTCAGGAGAAAAGGCGTGTGTGATACACTGTGACAATTGTGCAGGTAAGACACACACCAACAATAAACAGGATGACATGAACTATCATTTGTCATTTTGGCATCAAACATTAATATTTTCTGTTTCTAGGTGAAAACAAAAACAGATATGTTCTGGGATATCTGATGTGGCTAACTCTCACGGGCTTGCATCACAATATTCAGTTGTCAATGCAGGTTCCATACCATGGTCGATGTCTTGTCGATGCCGGATTTGCCTACATAAAGCAGCTGTACCACAGGACGGATGTAGATAGTCTCTCCGGTCTTGTTGAGGTGGTTAGAAAAAGCACCAGATCCAACTCTCCCGTTACCTACATCAACAATGCTGGAGAACACAGCTTGGAGTGGTATGATTGGAAGTCGTTTACCAGCACCTTCTTCACAAACGTGAACAACATCAGGAAAATGCGACATTTCATATTTTCATCATTATCACCGGGTATGTATTTAGTTACATGTGTGTAAAACATATAATTCCATCGGACTGAAAGACTGTTTATGTATCTTGAACTTTATATACTGTAAAACGAGAAAATATGGCGCACTACAAATTTTAGCGCCTTTGGCGCAACTGCCTTTGAGCGCTAAAATTAATAGTGCGCTAACGATTTTCCATATGTTTTAAATTTCTTCAAGTTGCAAAACAATAACGTCAGTCCATTTTCAGTGCTATATAGAAGTGTTCGTTTACGTAATATCAGATGCCGTCGATTCTGTTTGTTTAATCAATTACACAGGTAAACGGTATGGGTTATTGGTTATCAGTGCCTAAACATGGATTTATTAATTCAATTTTATTGCTTTTTAATATTTCTCATTAGCACCTTGAATATTGGGTTTCTCCCCATGCCACTTCCATTTAGCGCCTCGAGGTGAAAATGTGATTAAGCGTGGCTATCGTTAACGCTGACAATACATGATTGATCATAATTTCTTTGATCTCTGATTAGTGAATATAAAGATAACAAGACGATACCTCTTTTTTGTGTTATTTTAATGTAAAATTTACTGTGAAAAAGATTCGCTCATGGTGATCGAAAGTCATGGTAAATGGAGCATTCAATTTCCCTTTTAGTTTCGGGACTCTTCTAGTGTTATCCAAGTCGACACGTTTAATTCAAAGTCTGATAACTCAAATTTCTTTACCAACAAAAATTACACATCATCGCCAATAAATGAAGTTTTCATATCTATCTACTGACGATTTACACAAAAGTAAGTGTATTGTTCTCAAAGACAGTTTACCGTGCATGCGAGTTAGAAATCAAAGTCGTTGTGTTCACGTGCTTGAGTGAACACAGAACTAAATTTGGGCGTGATCGTTTATCAAACAAGAACATTTTTTAAAGAAAAGGTGCGTGCGCTAAAATATAATTACGCCAGTGTACTGGCACTTGCGTTTGCGCTAAAATACGTATGCGCCAAATTTTCTCGTTTTACAGTATAGTTTTTCCTAATCAATATCAATACAGTCAAATAAATTGTAAAAATGAATTACATGTATAATGTCCGTACATTCACTGTGAAAGGAACATGTGTTTAAATTAATTTATTCATTTTCATACCGGAAAACTGTTTGTCAAAAGTCACCCTGATAACAGTGAACGAGAAATTACGCTTCTGAAAACCAGTATCAGTCCGTAAGACATAACAACAGGGTCAGTGATGGAGGTTGAAGAGTGATGAAGTTTGGAAGATGATGATAATAGGAACGGTTTAAAAAGAAAATATAGTGTATTGCTAGGATTCATTTAATGGCATTGAAAGTGTATTTATTTTCCTTTTCAACATGTTTGAATTTTGTTTTATTGAATACTAACATTTTAAACATTTGAAAATGTCAATTAATTTAGTGAAATATATTTCTTCAGGACAAGAAATACCGTTGTTTTATTTTTGATGACATTCTTATGACATTGATATTCTATGACATTATGCAGCATTTTTATGACGTAATCTTGCATTAGTTAGTGCATTTCAAATGCATTTTATAAAGTCTTAAATTGAGTATTTGATTAAACATTTGGCATCAAAATATTCAGAAAGACTTGCTTTTTAATATACCAGCAAAAATCCATTTTCCAAAATTTTGTCACAAAGGTCCCTTTTCCCTTGACTCATCTCATATATTTTAATAAATAGGACCAGGTTATCATGTCAGGTAAAGAAAATGTTGACCCATATTCCAAAAAATACAGTATACAATCTCAACATAACTTGAAAGTAAAAAATTTAAATTGAAAACAATTTATGATAACTCATAAAAAGAGTTATTTATATTAAGAAATTTTTTGATTGGACTTGAACAAAGAAAATTCTCAGATAAATCTAAATTTCCAACAATATGTTTCTTGCAGTCTGTTTAAATAAACTAAACCCCATGGGCATGAATAAAACAGTTCGGAACAATGAAATTTAGGACCCACCTTGACCAAAACCATGCAGCGTGGTGTGTGAATTTCTCCTAGATTCATGATGGATTACAGTGCCATGCTGTTTTTCCCTATCTTGCCCCCACTGGTAAACTCCTTTGCTGATATCCAACACTAACTGTGTTGCTTTGTTCAATGCAGTCTGTATATCTTCCAAACTTGGCTGCATTACCTTATATGTTTTTTTTAAAAAATGCAATATTGGTGAAGACTTTGGCAATTAGTTATTACTGTTTATCTACACTACAATTCAAATTGAACAAACAATCTTTTGTTTTTAATATTCTTAAGCTTCACTTACCACATTGGGAATGGCAAGAGTGATATCTGCTATAAAGAAGGGCACTCTGCTGCCATCATTAATTCCTCCCATATTTTCATCAAAATTCATTATGGAAGATCTCCTACCCCTACAAATACATGCTTCATACATGTTCAATGCTAACAATTCACAATATATCATTGAATAAAACATTTTCGAAATCTCCAAAAATCTTAATTAATCTTAATTCGAACTGCATAGATATATTATAAAGAACAAACATTCAAAGAAGAAAAACGGAAACCGTTTGTGGACCGAGTGACCGACAGCAGCAAAGTAATATGCCCTCTCTTCTTCAAAGGGGTGCATATTTAATATTGCATGTTTTTATGATAAATAATACCACCTTTTACTTCTATTTCGGAAACATAAGGTTATTTATTTAATGTCCCTCAATATAATAAAATCAAATTAATTCTGCAATTGTTAATTGAGAAAAATGAACAATATTACCCAGAGAAAAATCTCCTCCTCATAACATCCAAGGAGTGCCTTGTGGCCTTCAAGAGAGACTCTACTAATTTTTGATTGAAGAACTCTTTCAGCTCATCGCAAGCTTCTCTGATCTGTTGTTCATCACTAATATCATTTTCTTCACTCACTGGAGCAGCATCAGACTCTGTCATACTTGATAATTTTGTTGAGACAGCTAAAAAAAACAATGCAAAAATATCCATTTATTTTCCTTTAACATTCTGTTAATTATATTTATTGTTTATATAAATGTGCTTCTGATTATCTAACTATTAATAATTATCAAAAATGTTATGAAGAACTCTTCGTCAATATACTGTAAACGAATTATATTTAGAGTGTACGATATTTGGTGGAAAAAGATTCTTTGTAACAAGTTAGTGTGGATTTGAATTAGCGTATTTCAGAATGTGCATATTCTTATACATATATGAATTACATTTAACAATGTTCTTGATTTAGCTGAAGTGGCTTTTCACCAAAAACGCTAAAAAGAATACACAGCCAAATCTCTTGAACTTACATATTGTTTCACTTCTGTCGGTGCTAGCTTCACTTTCAAACATGCCTTGTTCTAACTGGGCTCGGTGTAAAAATATTCTGACTAATTCTTTGACTGCATCCTCAACCACTTGGCTCATTTTGTTTATATCCATGGCCATTTGATCTGTATATGCCTTCAATGTAATTTTCAATGCAAAGTTATTACAAGCATTCAAAATATCGGTAATTATTATTCAAGAAATTGATTGAATTTAAAAGAAGATGACCAAGTGTCAATGGAATATTGAAGTTCATTTGTGGAAAAGTTCTATAAAAGGAGCTTAAATTCTGTATGATGTAAATTATTAAGTTATGAATACATTGTACCTCCATTTTTTGTAGAAATTCTGTCACACCCCATGGATTTCTCTCAGGCAAATCACACAGCAGAGTTTCACTGATCTCTTTTAGCATGTAGTCAATTCTGGTTGTCTTGATATCACTGATCTGATATAATGCAAAAACTAAAATACTTGTAACATATGCAAATTTTATACCCTGAAAATACTATAGAAACAAAAGTTGTTTCTGCTTTGGCAGTCCATGAGTATTATTGGATGGAAGCATTGGACAAAAAATAATCTAAATTAACCTTGGCAGCTATCACACTTTTACTTCAATGAAATTACCAAACCTGTTTCACTATGATTTTCAGCTCTGCCAATGCTTCTTTTACTTGGGTGAAGTAGGTAGGTAAGCTTAAAGAAGTCCACGTGTGGGAAATAAGGCCTGGCCGGATTGCACAGTCAACCTAACAGAAACACCAAATTATTAAAATAATTATCTATATATGCAAAATCATAATACATGTATAATATGGAACAACTACCTCCAACCAATCTAAACAAGAGGCCCATGGGCCACATTGCTCACCTGAGCAACACTAGACATCATAAAACAAGAGGCCAATAGGCCTTAACGGTCATCTGAGTAGCATAACCCATACACAAACTTGTCAAGAAGTCTCATATATGCATTTAATTAAGTTTTATTCTGGAATAGAAAAATTTTTAATTTGTAATGACGACCACCTCCCTGCCTGAAATCTTTCAAAAAGGACTATTAAATCTATAATTTTAGCAAAAAACTTAAAAGATCATAAAAGAGTGCATGACCTGATATTGAAAAGGTGCAAGACTCTGATAGAAAATAATTTAATAATAATAACAAGGTGGCTATTATTCATGTTTTATCTAAAACAACCTCCCATCCCCCCGGGGCAGACAGAAACTCTACCTGTGGGTATTTAAAGGGACTTGGACACGATTTGAGCTAAATTTTCTTCCTGTTTGAGGGGGGTCAGGACCACCCTTGAGACCCATGACCTACATACCATTTGATGGCCCTTAACACAAGGAACAAGAATATATATGGTTTAGGGGTGGGGATATTAACCGTTTTCAAGATATTTGTGCACTTCCTGTTTAAGAGGGGGTCAGGACCAGCCCTGGGGCCCATGACCTACATACTATTTGAAGCCACTTAACACAAGGACATCATATCCATGCCTTTAGTTTTTGACAAATATATACAGGAGTAGAGAAGAAGATTTTCTAAGATTTAATACATTTTTACTATATGGTCATATTGGCCAAACCCTAGTGCCTAAACACATAAATTTCACAATTTAGGTAGAAGACTTCATCTACATCATATCCAGGCCTTTAGTTTTTCACAAATATCTATGGGAGTAGTGAAGAAGATTTTCTAAGATTTAATACATTTTTACTATATGGCCATATTGGCCCCACCCTTGAGCCTGAACCCCTGACTCAGAGACCATAAATTTCACAATTTTGGTAAAGGGCTTCATGGACATCATAACCATGCATTTAGTTTTTAACAAATATCTATGGGAGTAGAGAAGAAGATTTTCTAAGATTGAATACATTTTTACTATAGGACCATATTGGCCCCACCCTAGAGCCTTAACCCCTGACCCAGGGACCATGAATTTCACAATTTTGGTAGAGGGCTTCATGGACATCATAACCATGCAATCAGTTTTTTCCTCACATGTGTGGGAGTAGAGAAGAAGATTTTTGAAAATTTGGCTGTTTTTTGCATATTTGGCCCCACCTGTGGCACCCTGGGGGTGGTAGAGCCACCAATTTCACAATTTACATTCCTCTTACCATAGAGATGCTTCACACCAAAAATGGGAACAATTGGCCTTGTAGTTTTTAAGAAGAAGTTAAAAATGTAAATTGTTAACACACGACGACGGACGAAAACAGATAGCAATAGGTCACCTGAGTTTACTCAGGTGACCTAATCAGCTTTACGGAGTCATACACAAAAAAATATGGACAATGTAGTATAACAGATCATGTATTAAAAAAATATAAATTTTTCCCTGGATATTCTGTTTATCATTGATCCCTTTTTGTCACAGTATGGTCATTTCACTTATTGAGCATTACAGCTCTCAAAAAGATCTAAATCAAATGGGATATAAACCTACATCAAACTTGTGAAGCCCAAGAAATGTCCAGGGGCCAAAGTCTAAACTATTCTAAAGAATCAACAATATGTCAAAAAGCTTGCATATAAGTAAAACCATACACTATAACATTTGAGTTTTGGTGAATTTAAAATGTTTTCCTTTGTAAAATTGGACCCGCCAATGTGGCCCCACCCTACTTCTGAAAAATATGATTTTGAAGAATTTGAATCTACACTACCTAAGGTTGCTTTCACTAATGTTGAACGTTTTCTAAGAAAGTGTATTTTTAGAAAAAGATTTTTTTCTATATATTCCTATGTAAAAATGTAACCCCTCCCAAATGTGCCCCTACCCTAACCCCAGGGATCATAATTTGAAGAAACTTAGATCTATACCCTACCTGATGATACTTCACACAAGTTACAGCTTTTCTGGCCAATCGTGTGTCGGAGTAGATTTTTAAAAAAATTCTCTATATATTCCTATGTAAAACTTTGACCCCCCATTGTGGTCCCACTTGAATCTACATTATCTGGGGATGCTTCCACACAGGTTTCAGCTTTTCTGGCCAAATGGTGTTTGAGAAGATTATTAAAGATTAACTCTACATATTTCTATGTAAAACTTCGACCCCCCATTGTGGCCCCACCTTACCCCTAGGAACCATGATTTGTACAAACTTGAATCTACACTATCTGAGGATGCTTCCACTCAAGTTTCAGCTTTTCTGGCCAAATGGTTTTTGAGAAGAAAATTTTTAAAGATTAACTCGTTATATTCCTATGTAAAACTTCGACCCCCCATTGTGGCCCCACCTTGCCCCTAGGGACCATGATTTGTACAAACTTGAATCTACACTATCTAAGGATGCTTCCACTCAAGTTTCAGCTTTTCTGGCCAAATGGTTTTTGAGAAGAAAATTTTTAAAGATTAACTCGTTATATTCCCATGTAAAACTGCGACCCCCCATTGTGGCCTCACCTTACCCTCAGGGACCATGATTTGAACAAACTTGAATCTACACTATCTGAGGATGCTTCCACACAAGTTTCAGGTTTTATGGCCAAATGGTGTTTGAGAAGAAGATTTTTTAAGATTAACTCTATATATTCCTATGTAAAACTTTGACCCCCCATTGTGGCCTCACTTTATCACTGGGGACTATGATTTCAACAAACTTGAATCTACACTATCTGAGGATGCTTCCACACAAGTTTCAGCTTTTCTGGCCAGATGGTTTTTGAGAAAAAGATTTTTGAAAAATATCACCAAATTTTCAATAAATCCTAATTATTTCCCCTTAAAAGAGGGTGTGGCCCTTTATTTTAAGAAACTTGAATCCCCTTTACGCAATGATGCTTTGTGCCAAATTTGTTTAAAATTGGCCCAGTAGTTCACGAGAAGAAGTCGAAAATGTAAAAAGTTTACAGACAGACAGATGGACGGACAGACGGACGCCGTACAAAAAGTGATCAGAAAAGTTCACTTGAGCTTTCAGCTCAGGTGAAACCTCAGGTGAGCTAAAAAAAAACAATTCTGAATTGCAGCGAGTTTCTTTGTAGATTTTTTTAATTTTTATCTTACTCTGAACAAAGCCTTAGATAGAATGATTTGGAAGATAACATGCGGTTATCAACTTGGAAAAAATATTGATACATTATCAGCAACAATGGCGAACTACTTTGACTTAAGGAAGTATGGGACTCATGATTTTGAATCTACCACGCAACTCCGAATGACGTAAACCAATTCATAGTTTCTTTTTAAAATAAAACGTGAACATAAATGATAATAAAAGTTAATTTAAACCAAAAATCTTGTTTTACGACATAAATATCGGTTCGATTTTCGGCAATGCGGAGGAAACGTGGATTTGATTTTTAACGCTGAAATGACATAAAGGTTGCTAAAGCTCAGAAAAAGGATGGTCTAGTCACATAGTGCAAACGTGGACGCTCTCTTGGGCAGACCAATCACATATTTGGATATTACAGCTGAATAATTCTCATCACAGATGGAGGAAGATGACTCAACACCAGCAAAAGCGATCTGTCCAGGTTTGACTTTGACTTACATTCATTGACAGAGTAAAAGTATTTTGTAATCTCAGCGAGGTTAAGTTCGTCGAGACTGAAAATTTTGAGATTAGAGTAAAAGTAAAAGGTATTTTTCTTATGCTATGTGGGTGTAATGCACTGGTGCTTGCATGTATTGGTCTCTGCTCATGAATGTGTAAGATACCTATACCTATATAAGTAGGCATCGTACATATTCGTGAGACCTGAGGTGTAATTTCATAATAAAAAAAATAATTATAATCATGTATACAAGTTTTTGATAGTATGGTTCAATACACATATCAGAACCCAGTAGAATTATTAATGTCTTTCATTATTAATAGTTAATTCTAAAATATATCAGAATTTGTATCATGTCGTCACATGTTTCAGATAATCAGATGTTTCGAGTAGTCGATTTTCAACGCATGAGTTCATTCCAAAATGATGTAATACTACACATACGAAATCTCCTGTCGTCTCTATGCATAGCCATTAGTCAAATTATGTGGCATCCAGTTTATATTTTAGCTACAGGTAGAAACTGCATATGATGACAACTAACTTTGATTTTGTATCAGTAATTTCAGATGCTATGTCTGAGTGAGGTTAAAAATGATTCAGTTTAGATAAAAATTGTTAACTGACAGCCATTATGTGTGGCGTTGTAAACTATCAGAAACCCATGACGTCAGGAGATGTATTTTAAAATAGGAAGACAGATTGAACACTTTAGGTAATGATATTTGTTATGGTATACACATATTGACAGCAAAATGAATTTCAAATAGGTGTGAAATAGGTGTCAAATACAATTTTTTTTTTATTTAAAACTCAACCTCAGATGGTGTCTTTTTTCAGTTAAAACAATTAAACAGTGTCTGGATCTTTTGTGTGACTTTCAGTCTTTCACAATAATGCTCCCTCAAAATTTACTTTTCACAGCCCCATGCCCTTCTTCATGTGGAAAGATTTGCATGTACATATTTATGTATCGATTGGAGAACAGTGAAGATTTTAGAAGTCAGTGTCTAATAATAACTATCCCTATCCCAGTAAATATTAATATGTTTGTTAAATCTGAGTTAACCTCTGTATTTGCCTTTATAATATCAAGTACATATGCATCAATTTTTTTACTGATCAACTTTGCAACCAATTGGTGTTCCTTTATAATATCAAGTACATATGCATATATTTTTTTTACTCATCAACTTGGCAACCAATTGGTGTTCCAAATAATATTCTCTCATGGTGCAAAAATTCCTGATTATGTAACTTAATATTACAGATGTTGACCATGAAGAAGTTGTCAAAATGTCTGATTGTGGTTGGAGACAGTGGAGGAGTTTGGTGGAATTAGGGATGTAAGCAGATATGCATTTAAGAGAGCTCGATGGTCGTGGCCATTTTTAGACTGTATTAATCTCCTAAGGAAGAAGAGCTATATATAAAAATATGCTGGTTGGCAAAAGAGAGAGAGAGAGAGAGTGGTAAGTCATAACAGTTTGTCAGGTATTTGATAAATTACATAAACTACTTTCGATTGGTATCTCTGTGATTGGCTTAATTTTCATGGATTTCAAGGGTATACTCTTTCATATGAACAAATTAAAACCCCCACAAAAAAACTCTCAAAAAAACCCCCAAAAAATCTTCATTAACTGTGCAAAATAATCCATGAAACTGCATCCCAATGAATCTTTAATGAATGATAACAATTCCCAAAAATTAGACCTCACAAAATTCAATGATTTGACAGTAGGGTAAAAGTTAACTGTAATATTCCATATATTGTTGACTGAAACCTTTAGTCCCAGAGATTATCACTGTGCCCTTTATTTTCATTGATTTTATTCTGTTTAATACTCTAAGCATGAGTGTACCAATTGAAAAGCTGTCATTTATTAAAAAAGTTTGTTTATTTTATAAGTAAATTCTAAATTATGTTAATTTTTTTTTTTATGAATTTTTGGTTTGTTATCCTTAAGGTTCTCCGGTCCTCAGCCTCAAAGTATTTTTTTCATCATAAGAATGATATTTTTCTTTCAACCATTATAAATGAAATGATATCATTTTATATTATAAAATGAAATTTTTAGAGGGTATCCATGCATTTTACAAAGTTATTGCAAATTTGCCTACGATGGATATAATGGAATAAAGAAACAAGTTGAGTTTCATAAAAAAATTTTGGTGCAACGATGGCTCGAACTCTATACCAAGATGTATATAAGTGGGAGAGCTCCGTGGATCCACTACGCCAAGCATGTAGTTGCGTGACTGATGGTTATACTAGCAGTAGAATACTAAATTAAAATTGACTGTATAAACGTCAGGATTATGGTACAAATAAAAGAAATCCAGATGATTTAGAGTTATCGAACTTTGCTGAGGATCAGAGATCGTTAAGTAAAGGAATCTACAAGATAAAGATTAGTATTTTATTTATAATGAGAAATATTAAGGCTGATCTATATTTAATCAAATCGAAAAAAAAAATGAATTGTAGCATTTTGAATAGAAATCGAACCAATTGAATAAACCCTGAATTGTCCCAGCCCTAATCTTAATGAACCATAAATTGTACATCCTAAGAAATCCTTGTGTTTGGATGTCACAACAGTTTTTGTTTAGATATTTCTCTATGTATAAGTATTTTAGTTGATGCTATTTCCCATCTTTCAGGTCATTAATCTGTGATCAGGACATTTTCTGGAAAAATAGAAAACTTTTCAACAAGATCGAAATCCTGTTGCACATGTACTTTGTCTCTTAATTCCAAATCAACACCTCCACGATTGCAGTATCAACTGGAACGGAACTACGAAGGCCATGGAGAGTTACATGATAGAAGAGATGGTCAAGGATGTGAATGATGGGTCTGTTCATGTAAAGACAATAGTTGGTGATGAAGATAGCACAATAATTTCCAAACTTCGGACAAACATTGACACAAATATTGGTAAAACATTGGAATCTAATCATGTGAAAGAAGTCTTAAGGAACCATCTATACTTTGTGAAAAATAACACAAAACGTTAACTTTCAACATCATACAGTATCTCAAAAGATGTTTATACTACATCCTTGCCCAAGGAAAAGTTGCACGGATAAGCCAAGGACTTGTGCTCTTGTCCGCTTCAATATTTATGTTAGATATGTAATAAAAATGTTGAGAGGGTTGTTCATTTTGGAGCGATAATTGTCAGCTTCATTATTTATGCTAGATTGGTAACACATGTAATAATGTTGAGAGGGCTTTTGATTTGGATGCATTATTTGTATAAGTCTGTAAATCTGTAATACATGTACATGTGAGGAGTTAAATGTCCAGTATAAACATGATCAGTATAAAAAAGAATTCATACCATAATATATGGTCGTAACAGTAATGGATGTTGTTTTACTAAATGGTTTAAAATTAAATTCGCCCTTCGTACTGTGCATATTGTACATGATGTAATGCTGATTTCGATCCTTTTATATGTTTCAGAGTTGAAAAAATAATTATGAGATACATGTAGCAAATCATAAATTAAATAATTATTTATTTGTTTATACCTACTAGAATTATTTTGTTCCTACCTGGTATCTTGTTATAATAATTATAAATAAGGTGCAAATAGTTTAAAAATTTGTACTTTAACAGAGGAATTTCAAGTTAAACAGAGGAAATTTGGGATTTAAATGAATATTTTTTTACTTTTTTGGTGAATTTTACAAAGTACTAGCATTGTAATAAAGATATTATTAATTGACTGAGTGTTTATTGAACAAAAAGTTGGTATTGATTATTTTATCTACATTAAAATAGTGTTTAAGTGAAAATGGCACGAAATTGAAAAAACAGACCAGAGGAAATTCAGACTGTCATATCTTTTTATCTAAGTCATGGACATATGAGTTTCTCCTTTTCCAGCGAAAGCATAACGTTTGAACATTTTATTTCAGTTCAAAAATAAGACTTTTAATTATATTAAAATATATTTTTTGACCATTTTGCATTGAAGGTCAACACAAAAAGCAACAAATTAGAACTATGCAGAGGAAATTCGGTTACAGTTTGTAAAATACTGAGGAGGCGTTGACAAAATATTTTTGTAAAAAATCATTCTTCTGTTAATGTGTTATGAATAGCATATAAGAAAAATGAAATCAAATAATTGCAAACTCTGTAGCATTGCTTCATTTCTGTTGCAAGCGGTGTATTTTAATGAGCTGGAGTATTTCCAACAAGGGTATGTTTGGGTACCGTTACCATGGAAACAAACATATTAACCTATCAATTTTTTTTTATATTCTGTTAGAGGAAATACAGTGCTAACTGTTGAACCAAGTTTTATAATTTTTTAATTACTTTGGTGTCAGTCCCATACTTCCTTAACACACTTTAAGGTCAGACGCAACCTATCTTCCATTATTTTCTATTTTTGTGATCGGCTTCGGCCGATCACAGTTGTGTCCATATGAGGCATCCGGCAAATTTTACTATTTGCGCACGCATTGCGCCTTGCACTACTTTATTTTCTTTGCAATGACAGCCTCATTTAAATCTTTAATTACATGTAGAATACTAAATAAACGTTACTCTTATCCGTACTACATTTATACATTTACATACAAACTGAGTCTAATCACGTTTGTCTTCACATATGCGTAAGAATATTCATCGGAAGTACAATTCGCCTACTAAAAGTTAAGCATATTCATGCCTTTCTATTTCGGAACGGAGTAAAGTGAAGTCGTACCCAAACTGACTCGTACCCAAACAGACTCATACTCCATTTGTCCGGGGATAAACATGATATTTGGATTGTAAATAAAAAGATAAGCTGTTAAAGTTAGGTTTTGGATTAATTACAATTTAGAAGTTACAAGATACGGTAATTGAATGTAGTATTTTGGTTATCTTCAAACAAAGTTTAATATCATCTCCTTTAAGTTTGCCAAATAGTTTCCTATATCAACATTTGATAGACAATTTTCGTTTAAGTGCAATCTTATCTTTTTTTCAAAAATGTTAATTATATTGGAAATCAACAAAACATGTAGCGGAATGCTTTCGCATTACATTAACAAAGCTGACCAAAGATAATAGCTAACATGCCGATCATTCCTTTAAAAGGAATACTTGTTTCCTATCTCCACAATGTGAAGATTTCCACAAAGTAATTCCATGATTATATTTTTCTGTTATATGATACTTTTTTTATTTAGATATAAAGTGTTCAATTGAAAATATATACTTTGACTTTATTTATAAGCATTCAAATGCATTTTGCATGCTATTTTAAGGAAAATTCTAAATATTATAGCTCTAAAAATAGCCTGGTAATAAACCTTGAATTTTTGGGAATTAACAGGTTTAAATGTTAATAAATAAGGAATAATATATCAAGGAAAATTATATAAAATTGAGGAACGTCTCGTGTGTCCTTAAATAATTAAGAACAGTAAAATTTAATATTTAGCAAAGTTAAGTACCATAATTTTCTGATGTAAGACTCAATATTTTATAAAGGGGTAGGGGTGAAAATATATTGCGATATATTAATTAAATATAACACCGGTATATTATTTCCTACAGTTTTTGCACATATGTGAACAGTATTAGCTCATTTAACATAAAAAATTTCATACATTTCCTAAGACGTATATCAGTTACAAAATCAGCACCCATTGTGGGCCTACCTTATTGTGTGTAATCATAATTTGAACATGTTGAATCTAGACAATTAAAGGATGCCAACATTTTATTTCATTAATATTTTGTCTTAGAGGCCATGCAATACATATCTATTTTATATGATGAAAATACTGGAAAAGGTAGTTACCATTTACCTGCAATATTTCTTGTTTGGTATATTGGTATTTATGAAAAAAATATCCAACCTACATTAGTGTAATTTTCATTTTCCACACCTAAGTGAATATTTTTTGTGTGTTTATTTAAGATGCCAAGCTCTATGAATATACCATGCCGATGAGATACATTTCATTTTCACAGCTCGTATCTCATATGTGAAAGTTAACAAAGATTGACGGACAGAGAATTGCCAGCTAGTCTGGAAGCCAGTACGCAGTGTTTGAACTCTGTGGCAAAAGTTGCTAAGGCTACAGTAAAAAACTTAATTGGTCTTCCCTTAAATAATTGTTTACCTGGTGTAAACTTGTGTGACGTTTTATAACCTTACTCACTTGATCGATGAAAACATTCGACTGGAAAATGTTGTCACATGATGTGTTAAAAAGCTATATAATTTAATGTATTGTCAGGCATACAGGTATCAGTTTTGTACTAAGGCCCATCAATTATTTCATCTTCCCTCAAAAACAGGGAAGATAAAATAATTGATGGGCCTTAGTACAAAACTGATACCTGTATGCCTTTTGTTGAAACGAAAATCAAAACAAGTGAAAATGACAACGTGTTGAAATATTTAACCTCAATTTACTTCACAATAAATGGCACCAATGTATCTTCCATGTTTCATAGATTATATTCGCATGTGAACTGTTGCACAACAAACTGCCAGCTTCAAACAAAGAACCTTGTTTTCGAGATGCGGTAGACTGGAGATGCCTGTCATAAGACCAGTCTATCACAATGAATTGCCAGTCTACGATATATGGAATAACGAGCCCAATTTATTAGTATTTTCGCAATCAGCTCAAAATTGGAACAGAATTAGCCCTTAATTTTTGCAATTTATATTTTCCTTTCCATAAGGATGATTTATGCTAAATTACGTTAAGATTAACTCAGTAGTTCTTGAGAAGAAGATTTTTTAAAATGCACCCCCCTTTTTTACAGTTTCGAGGTTTTCTCCGCTTTGAATACAATCTGGCCTTTTATTTTTGCAATTTATATTCACCTACTTATAAGGATGATTTGTGCCAAATTTGGTTAAATTTGGCCAAGTGGTTTTAGAGAAGAAGATCAAAATGTAAAAAGTTTACAGACGGACAGACAGACAGACGGACGACAGACAACGGGTGATCAGAAAAGCTCACTTGAGCTTTCAGCTCAGGTGAGCTAATAAAACACAGTATGAAGTTTTCCATATAAAAACCATAAAAGTGTTCTTCAAGCTGAAAGATTATTTCCCCACAATGCAGACTAATGAACCGAAAGATTAATTCCCCACAAAACAGAGAGGTATATCTTTCATATAAATTATCACATGAAATTCATTACTTCTGTACTTACTCTTTTGAGAGATGGTCCAAGTAGAGCAAGAAATATAGGTGGGATTCCCATTCGTAAATCTTTATCTTCATCCAACAAAAGCTGGAAAGTAGATTAATAACCATTCTATAACTGTATGAAATAAAACAAAGACTAATGATTTCTGACACAATACTAATCAAAACCATACATCAATTTCAAATAACATAACTTAGCAAGTAGGGTATGTTAATGGCACTGACACTTTAAAGAAAATTGTTCCCTACATGAAACATACTTGCCAACCTCCAACATGTGAAAATCTGGTCATGACCAGATTTGGAAAGTAAAAAATCTGGTCATAGCGCGTAACGACATTCACGACATATTTACCATTGCATTTCAAAGGTATATACAACAGAAATATATATGTGTATTATGATGTTTATACAAAAGAAAAATGTATGTGTATTATTTTATCGCAAAGAAGCATTGTAACGAACTTTTGCTGATTTTGAATTTTGTAAAGTGATCTGACACAGAAAATGATATGTTGTGTTCAGCTAAAAAATTTGCAAAAAAGAGTTTCTGCTACATTAACCTTGCTTTTGAACCCTGAAAACGATGGCATAAATTTTCAAGAGACTTGAAATACCTTTGTGCAGGAGCATATTTTACAAGACTTAGCGTTTTAGAATGTTTAGTTAGATCATTTTTTTGAACCAGATCCAATATTCAAATGCGCATTACATAGAAAACAAAAGGCCTCGTTTTCCCCTTGATTACTTTGTTTTACCCATGGGAATTTCTTTTCCCAGATATGTTAATAGGTACAAAGATATCGTTTTCTTTTTGTTGGTTTTGATTCCGCTTGCCCTGATAATGACCTCGATCTGCCTATTGGAAGCCATAGCACTTAATGATTTAAACCCTCGGTTTGTCAAAACAACTCACAATAATAATTAACTCTCACCTTATAATTAACTAAACATTTTCCTGTTATAGCCATCGGCATTGTTTACGTAAATCCAAGCTCAGCTTGGGTTCATAACTGGAAGTCAACCGCGCAAGGTAATTTACGAACCAAATCCGGAAATCGGGAGATTTACGGGTTGTTCGACAAAAATCGGGTGAAAAGCATGACCCGCCGGGTCATAAAAAAATAATCGGGTGAAGGGTTGAAAAATCGGGTGTGACCGGATGAAATCGGGTCAGTTGGCAAGTATGACATGAAATTATGATCTCCATTTCTTATTGATAACATTCCCATTGCTTGATATTTAAGACTCACTCCAAGTTTTTATACATCAAATATGTTGGAATGTTCAGTAGTCATGGTTCATTAGAATTATTTTAACGTACAAACTCTGACTGCATCTCTTCAATAGATATTTCTATTTACATTAAGAGATGTTGAATATAAATTTATTTAACAACAGTTTTTGTAAGGTAATCATGCACTAAATATAATCTCTAAAGTTTTGCAAACAAGACCTTTAGCTTAAAATATTTTTGCTTTTTGTTTTACAACTTACTTTATCCAGGGTTATTTCGCCCCTGTAATTTCTGCCCTTACACACTTGCAAACAGATTCGCCAAGTCTTGAATTCGCCCAGATACAGTTGTGATTAAAGACAGATAATTTAAGACAATGGAATTCGATCAGTCTTAAATTCGCCCGCTGACAAGGGCAGTAGAGGCGAAAATAAAGCATGGGCGAGTATTTCCCTGTACACAGTATCTTTTCTTATAAAATTGAAAAATTGATTCCATATCCATGACATTAACATGTACCACTTTGAAAGGTTACATCAAGATTCTGTATAAAGGGTTATTTTCACCCGTGTTTTTTCATTGCCCTACTAAACTTGCAAATGGTTTCCCTCCATCTTAAATTCATCCAGACATAGAAATAGTTATACCGGTATACCCTTTTGAATTAACACAGTTATTGGCCACATCGCTCACCTGAGTAACAATAGGCATGATAAAATCAGCTTAATGGAGTCATAATATAAAATATCTGGACAATGTGGTATAATACATGTCGATCCTGTATAAATAAAAATTCTTTTCCCCCTGAATATTCTTATGTTTATAATCAAGTCCCTTTTCTAACAGGAAGATTTTATAGTCATATCACATGTTGAGCATTGCAGTTCTAAAAAAGATCCTAAACAATTGATTATATATGGGATATAAAACTACATCAAACTCTGAACCCCTTGTGAGGTCCAAGAATCGTCCAGGGGCCAGAGTCTAAACAATTTTAAAGAATCAGCAATATGACAAAATGCTTGCATATAAGTAAAACCATATGCTTCCACACAAGTTTCAGTTTTTCTGGCCAATTGGTGTCTGAGAAGAAGATTTTTAAAAACTTTAATCTATATATTCCTATGTAAAAGTTTGACACCCCATTGTGGCCCCACCTTACCCCCAGAGATCATGATTTTCACAACTTTGAATCTACACTACCTGAAGAAGCTTCCACATAAGTTTCAGATTTCCTGTCTGATTGGTTTCTGAGAAGAAGAATTTTAAAGAGTTACTCTATATATTCTTATGTAAAATTCAACCCCCATTGTGGCCCCACCCTGCCCATGGGGGTCACTATTTTCACAACTTTGAATTTACACTACCAGAGGATGCTTACACAAAAGTTTCAGCTTTCCTGGCTGATTGGTGTCTGAGAAGATTTTCAAAGATTTACTCTATACATGTATATTTCTATGTAAAAATTCAACCCCCCCCCCCATTGTGGCCCCACCCTACCCCGGGGGTCATGATTTTCACAACTTTGAATTTACACTACCTGGGGATACTTCCAAACAAGTTTCAGCTTTCCTGGCTAATTGGTGTCTGAGAAGAAGATTTTCAAAGATTTACTCTATATATTCCTATGTAAAAATTCGACCCCCCTATTGTGGCCCCACACTACCCGGGGGTCATGTTTTTTACAACTTTTAATCTACAGTAACTGATGATGCTTCCACATAAGTTTCAACAATCCTGGCTGATTGGTTTCTAAGAAAAAGATTTTTAAAGATTTACTCTATAAATTCCTATGTAAAAATTCAACCTCCATTGTGACCCCACCCTGCCTCTTGGGGTCATGATATTCAAAACATTGAATCTACACTACCTGAGGATACTTCCACACAAGTTTCAGATTTCCTGGCTGATAAGTTTCCTAGAAGAAGATTTTTAAAGACTTTTCTCTATACATTCCTTTGTAAACAATCAACCCCCCAATTGTGGCCCCACCCTACCCCCTGGAGTCATGATTTTCACAACTTTGGATCTACACTACCTGATGATGCTTCCACACAAGTTTCAGCTTTCCTGGCTGATTGGTGTCTAAGAAGAAGATTTTTAAAGATTTACTCTATATATTCCTATGTAAAAATTCACCCCCCCCCCCATTGTGGCCCCACCCTAACCCCGGGGTCATGATTTTCACAAGTTTAGATCTACACTTCCTGAGGATGCTTCCACATAAGTATCAGCTTTCTTGACTGATTGGTGTCTGAGAAGAAGATTTTTAAAGATTTACTCTATATATCTATGTAAAAATTCAACCCCCATTGTGGCCCCACCCTACCCCCGGGGGTCATAATTTTCACAACTTTAAATTTACTCTACCTGAGGATGCTTCCACATAAGTTTCAGTTTTCCTGTCTGATTAGTTTCTGAGAAGAAGATTTTTAAAGATTTACACGATTTATTCCTATGTAAAAATTTCACCCCCCATTGTGGCCCCACCCTACCCCCGGGGGTCATAATTTTCACAACTTTAAATTTACTCTACCTGAGGATGCTTCCACATAAGTTTCAGTTTTCCTGTCTGATTAGTTTCTGAGAAGAAGATTTTTAAAGATTTACACGATATATTCCTATGTAAAAATTTGACCCCCCATTGTGGCCCCACCCTACCCCCGGGGGTCATGATTTTCACAACTTTGAATCTACACTACTTGAGGATGCTTCCACATAAGTATCAGCTTTCCTGGCTGATTAGTTTCTGAGATGAAGATTTTTAAAGATTTACACAATACATTCCTATGTAAAAATTTGACCCCCCATTGTGGCCCCACCCTACCCCCGGGGGTCATGATTTTCACAACTTTGAATTTACACTACTTGAGGATGCTTCCACACAAGTTTCAGCTTTCCTGGCTTAATGGTTCTTGAGAAGAAGATTTTTGAAAATTTCACAAAAAATTTCTAATTATCTCCCTTTGTAAAAGGGCGTGGTCCTTAATTTTCACAACTTTGAATCCCCTTTGTCTAAAGGTACTTTGTGCCAAGTTTGGTTGAAATTGGCCCAGTGGTTTTGGAGAAGAAGTCGAAAATGTGAAAAGTTTACAGACAGACAGACAGACAGACGGACAGACAGACGGACGACAGACAAAATGTGATAAGAAAAGCTCACTTCAGCTCAGGTGAGCTAAAAATTGTTTTGAATTCTTAAATTCACCTGTTGAAAGATGCAAAAATAAAATGGGGCGAGTGTTTCTCTGTATACAGTAATGAAATTAAAGACATTCAAAGCAGTACAAATCTTTTAAATTTGTTTGTATATATAAGATATCATACAGGTGCCATACCTTCATTTGAGAAAAATGAGCTTTCAGTTTGTCTTTGGAATGAACAAGAACCTTGGCTGCTTCTGGGATTTCCAGATTCAATTTTATCATGTACTCAGATTCTTTTATGACTTCAAAGATGTATGGATCAAAATTCACTAGTAACATTTCTGATGTAGTCTGGGGGTATCTCACTAGAACAGGTACTTGCAAGTCTGCAAAAGAAGTTTTTTGATCACAGTTGAATCTAATGTAGTGGAACCAAGAGTTATCTTTCTTGATGTTTTTTCTATACAGTCTGAGAGTTATTCCTCTTTATGTGGAACTCTTCTATGTTCAGTTTTTCACGCTGTGTACGTGCGGTCCCACCACAGTGCTACACCTTTCCATTCTTATCACATTTCCATGTTTAATCCTTGTCCCCTCAAATTGTGAATATCATATGCATTTACATATATGAAATGTTCTTTTTATATACGTTGTTTTTGTCATGGCATGTTTATTAAAGCAAACATAAAGCATCCTCGTAATGACTGTTGCTGTAGTAGGTTGTAGGCGCCATATTTTCTCATATTGTTAAACATAGGATACCTTTATCATTTATATGATTGAATGTTATATTATTCTTCTCATTAATTAAGTACACATCACACCTATAAAGGGTTAATTAGGGCTTTTCGACTGTCGGTCGAAAAGACCTATTGTTTTCGTTCTGTTTTATTAAGGTCTTCCGTTTCCAACGGAAGACCTTATTGTTTTCGTTCGGTTTCTTTTTCCCTATTATTAGGGTTTTCCGTTTTCAATGGAAAACCCTACTGTTATTCTACTGTTTCTTCTTCTTATTTTTTTTTTTCCCCGCAAATTTTGTGCAGCCCATTTCTCGAAGATTTTTTGACTGATTGCTATGAAACTTTCAGGGTTCGTAGATAATGTTAAGGTCTAAAAACGGTTTTTTCAAATTTTTAAAATTTACTTCCGGTTATGAGTTATTGCCCTTTAATTGAAAATTGGGGGGTCTTTTGTCCAGAGTTGATCTCGGGAACTACACGATAGTTGCATGAAATTTGGCGAAATTGTAGCCAACGTGTTGAAATTCTGCTAGCATGGAAGTTATGCAAATTTCTTTTTTAGTTTTTGAGCTATATATCGCCAAAGTTTAAGGTTTTTTCGGGGCTGAAATTTTGTTGCTTTTTGTATTATAACTTTTAAACTAAAAATATTTTGTTAAAACATATAGAAGAAAAGTTGTTTAGAATAACGAGGGCTTTCAGATGAAATAAAGAAAAAAGGGCTGGCCCCTATAATTAGGGGTCAGCAGTTCATACACGTCTTTTTCTGATGGCTAAAAATGTTTATCATTTTATGAAAAAAAAGAATTAGATTACTTTTAATAAATTAAATTAAGTCATGAAATTAGGCAAGCTCTGTGCTATATTTATTTGTAATTTCATAAAACAAATATGCGAGAATCGTACATGAACGAGTTAATTGTTTACATAGACACACAAGCGAACAATGCCGTTTTAGGGTGTAGCATTTATTGTAATTATTGTGATTAAATTTCACGGTTTTATTCTCTTTATCTATATCATTTATAAATGCAGTGAACATATATAACTACTTATTTAAACGTGCTACAGTGTATGTGTCCGCGCAGAGCAAATTTCTGTCGGGGCCTACCTGTCTGTAACCCCAAACATAAACAGTAACGAACGGCATTGTGGGAAAGACAGAGCCATGGAGGCCGAAACGCAGAAGAGAAGTTGTGTATTTTTTCGCCGTACATGTTGTATGTTCACATGCACTTTCAATCCACAGTGAAGCACATTAACATGCACAGGGAACACTTCTTCGTATTTGTATAAGGAGGGATATATTCTTCAGACTTGTATGAATCGTTTACGAGGAAATTCTGGGTGAGGACTAATCGCCGGAATGGCGACGGAATAGACGTAGTGACATGTATAAAAAGGTCGATAACTTGTGTTAGGTACAAGCTATCAACATTCGGTTTTCAGTTTTTTAATCTATGGATACAGGGCTATCGAAACATGTAAAAACTTATTTGGTAATGTCATGTTTAATATGTAAAACCTTGACCGGAATGAACTATGGTCGCAAAAATCAGCTGCCGGAATGACGAAGTTGACTTCATAAAACACCTAATATCTCAAAAAGCTTTTAATATTTTTTCATTCGGACATGATTTTTTTTATCACAACAACTATACATATGAAATGTGTAAAAATTGAATCGATATGATTAGATTTAATATCCAAAACCTTGACCGGAATGGAAAATGTTCGTTAAAAAAGAATGCTATAATCGTGCAGTCATCTCTACATAATCACCTGCATCATAATTAATACTGAACATATTTCCATTGGGTAAAGGTTTTTTTAATCCTTATGTATACACCTTTCAGAGAATATATAGTTTTATATATTAAACTAGATTTAAATGCTCAAAACCTTTTAACTTTTAACTGTGAAATATTTTGTGATATGTTATAGAAGCAATTCTATATTCAACTTCTTCCTATCTCTTACTGTTTTCGAGATATTAGGCTTCAAACTTTGAAAAAAGGGGTGATGAAAAAAGTAAAAATTAAAATAAACGACAAATTTTTTAAATGAGGCATGGGAAATGTTAAAATTGTCATATTCATGATATATTTTAACCCTTACTCTGCTATACTGTTATCAAATTTAAAGAGCACCTGTGCTGAATTGTTTTGGGAAAATAGCATTTTGATGACATCAATTCTTCATCAATGCATAAAATCTTTATTTACAAAGATATATAAATGAAATTTTCCAAAGTTGTAGAGCACGGTAGTTTTGTACTTTTGAAAAAGTTTGCATTAATTTCATAAAGAATTGTTGCCATGGTAACCATTTTATTTACTAATTGCAGAAAAAACGTTAAAATTATTTTTAAATTAGCATCAATTTTATTCATGGCAGTGAACCAAAGGACAATTGATATAGATATGATACAAAAATAACAAAATAATACAAAATTAATTCATAGTCATAAAATTTTCATTTCAATGAACTAATATCACCTTGTGATTTGACACAATTTCAAGAAAATTATCACACTTATCATTAATTGAATTTTTATCATATCACTGTAAAAAGTTAAGACCAATCATTTTTCAGCTGACATTTTTTCTAGGTTTCTTAAGAAGATATTTCCCAAGGTCACATACAAAGAGGTCAAGGTCACCACAGCAAGTTAAAACTCAATACCACATTTTAAACATTTATAATGCGTTATTTATGTTGACTACTTCATCAATTACATTTTTTCATGCACAGTGCTTCCAGTTTGTTGAAATTTATGTTAATATTATTGGCATACATTTTCAGAAATGATTTGAATTACTTGCATAGTAGGAAAATATGTTATAAAATGATCAGTTCAGGTTTTTATTCTGTGCATAGAGCAAAAAATAATGTCAGAAAACCTTCAGCGCTGACACAGTTTTCCATCCAACTTATCTGTTGATGCATCAGTACATTTGATAGAAAAAGAGAAGATAGTTACTTTAATAATAGCATCAAAACTTTAAAAGAGGCACTGTACTCTAAGTTAGCTTGAGCTCCAAACAAAACTTCATACAACAAAATATAAATCGTGCATAACATTGCATAGCACTGCATTCTTTAGCTAATATGCATTTATATGAACATACATGTCACTAAACTTTTCAGCAATTTGAAAAGTGGTTGACATTTTTTGGACAAGTTGAGAGCCTTCAAAACCAACAAAAATATATCTAACATATTTCTGCATGTACATGAAATTGCTATTTAAAAAGCAAAGTTATTTAATACCAGTTGTTTTTTTAAATAACCATTTAAGGCAATTGTGTATAACGGTAAAACAGAGTATTATTTGAATTTGGAATTATTTTGGTTCTTGGAATTCAGGGCTTTTAAGAAAATTGCCCTTGGTTAGACTAACTTAGACAGGTAACATGAACTTTTCTTATGGATAGTCTAACTAAGGGCAATTTTCTTAAAAACTCTAAATTCAAAGAATCAAAATAATTCTGAATTCAAATAATACTCTGATGTAATTATATAATCATGATAATCATGAACGCATTTCTATTTTATATTGAAATTATTTCACACAGAGAGAAAAGCGGAAAAGACATGTACCACAATAACAAAAGCTCAATTAACCTTCAATAAAAAAAACTCTGGCTTTCCTCTTACATGTATACTTTATACAATTGAAATTACTCTTCTGTTGAGGAATTTGAACTCAATCGACTTCTCTTGTAGGCCAAAAGGAATTCCTGCTTTGTATGATAAATCTCAAAGCAAGGAGAAATGCATTGCGACACATTACACTGTCTGCATTTGTAGCTGGTCATGTGGCCACATCGCCTTTTCTGCTTCTCTCCTGGTCTTAATGGGGGTAGCATCTCCCTCTCTGCTGGTCCACAAACAATGCACTGGCGATGAAGAGGTTTTTCTCCTTCCATCAACTTGTCCAAAAAATGTCTCCCTGTAAGTCTCTCCAGAACTCTGGGGGCAGGTCGTCCAAGTGGTGTTGAAATGCTCCCTCCAGAGCTCTGGATGAGCTGCTCAACGAGCTTTCTTCGGAAATGGCGCTGCACCATGGCATTGTTGAAACTGCAATTTTCTTTGTACAAAATATAAGAATTTACAATTGCAATACTGATAATATGGAAAATAAGTTTTTTCCACCATTTCATAGTTTTGATGCCAAGTTTATAATTTTCCACCATTTGGTTGCTCCTATCAACAGCACCCATTTTTTGATCATAGACATGAACCATGGAAGGCCTAACTTTTGCTTCATGATTTCTCATAAAGTCAGGTCTTCTAGTTTCCACATTGACAGAGGTGTCAGTGGTGCTTATTAGGTACACAGCCTTTGCATCTAGATATTTTAAGCAGCTCAAAGGTCCATATGACATGGTTGCTGTGTCCCCTCTGTTGCTAAGCTGAGCTTTCTTCAATTTGTCTGGGATACCTTTCCTGTAACTGCGTACAGTTCCAGTTGCTCCTGTCCCGAGGACCCACAGATCCATAAAAAGACGCGGTGAACTGTAGTAATTGTCGCAATAAAGAATATGCTCTTTTTCAAAATAGTTTCTCATTAAATCCATAATTAGATCATATGTTGCCCCGTTTTCTGATGGCTGTACAGATTTTTTACCAGTATATAATTTAAATCTCAAACAATATGCATTTTCTGAGTCACACAAAACATATGCTTTTAAACCATATTTGACTGGTTTGTCTGGACTATAAACACGAAATGATAAGTTGCCTCGCCAGGCAACCATGCTTTCGTCAATGGCCAAAGCTTGGTTGGGTTTGTATACAGAACGAAACTTTGTAAGGATTCTATGGTATAGGGGGCCCAGTTTAAATAGAGGTTCATGGCCCTTGACTCCACGTGGAATATATTTCTCATTGTCGTTTAAATGAAGAAAGGCAAGAAAGAGTAACAAGAGGCCCATGGGGCCACATCGCTCACCTGAGCAACAATGGGCGTTCAAAAGATATTGTGCCATGTGGCCCCTCAGTAGAATAACAAAAAATAAATATTGTAAAGTAATCGAATTTGACTCTTATTTTTGCATACACGTAATCTTTGACATTGTATCTTTATATAATACTATTTTTACCCAGAATAAGAAAATCCTACCCAAGATATAAAACTAAACATTTGGTAGGGGTACACTGTTAACTTCCAATTCCCTATATTTTCGTTCTCCCCCCCCCCCCCCCCCCCTCCCACTTTATAAAGCGATCAAAATATATGAGAGCATGTAGGTACATTTTCTTCCTCAACTACTTACTAGTTATTGTATTTTTTTTTTAAATATCATATAATAGTTATTGCATTTTATTAAAAAGAAATCTTATAGATGTGAAGAAGAAAATGTACCCCAATCCGCTCAATCCCTCAAATTAAAAACATTCAAAAATTTAATTTGTCTTCTCCATTATAATTAAATGACTGTTGTTTACCTGGGGTAAACTCGTGTGACTTTTATAACTTTACTCTCATTTGATTGATGAATACACTGGAATAAAAATTCTTGTCACATGACATGTTAAAGAGCTATAAAAATCAATGTGACAGTATTGACAGGCACATCACTCTATTTTACTAAGGCCCACCCATTGTTTTCGTCTTTATTCAAAAATAAAAAATGACTACAGACCAGGATAATTTTCTGCTGTAATACTTTCTTAGGAATAGCGATAATTCCTTTATCCCCGCAACAGAAATGTGTCAGAACTATGGAAATTGTTTAACGGTATCGTTTTTATTTACTCGTGTCTGAAAAAAATTGATGTAGATTTCACATTTCATTGTATAAAGAGGGGGCCCCAGAGAGTAGTTATATACAGCATATCATCCTTTAATTTTTTTGTACTAGTATTTAATATAGAGATCAACCAAAATTTCAACGTCAATCGTAGAATGGTAAGCAAGATACAGAGCTCACAATTCTGCTAGGTTTGAGTCATATTTTGTTCACATGAGTTTATTACATTCAGCTAAAGATTTTTAACTTGGTATTTCCTATTCAACATTTAAAGTGGAAAAAAAGAATGGCCTCAGATCTGTGTACATAGAATTGTGAGCAAATCTCTGTATCTTGCTTATAATTCGAAGCTTAACACTCAAATATGGTTAGTAAATAGAAATTGTAAACAGTTAAACATAAGAAACATGCACTATAACAAATAAAGTGCACAATTTATTTTTAAAAATGAATCATATACATGTATATACCTACATATTTCCGTCAGCGATATTAAACTCTAATTAAACTTATGAATAAACTAGAGAAAATGCTAAGCATCTCAACAAAACACATTGCATTAATCTAATATTACGCAAAAGATCCTACCGAATTACCGATAGAATGAATAGTATTTTAGTACTCTTTTAATACATCAGATTTTGCTTAATTTGCCCAGGTAAACAGTTAACTGTCTGATTTACCGAAGTCTCTGTTTGATTTGATACATGAAAATTACAAAATACAGGCGATAGTTCCTAGGTTACAAAGCATAGATAATGAAAACGAAACGAAAATCAAAACAAGCTAACACCACCGTCATATGTGAAAACTGTCAACGCATTGAAATATTTAACCTCAATTTACTTCACAAAATCGGCACCAATGTATTTGGCATGTTTCAAAGATCCCCTTCGTACGCGAACTGTTGCACAACAAACTAATTCATCATTGTCAGATCGACCCGTTTATCTTAAACAAAGAACCTCATTTTAGAAGTATGGAATACGAGTCTTGGTAAAATGGGTGGGCAAACCCGGGCCGGAGCAAAATAAAAACCGGGGCAGATCGGCAATCGTCAATTCCAAAATATGCATTGTTTTGCAGCAATATTTACAGCGAATATAAATATACTTGTCCGTAACATATCCTCAAAATTTTAATGAGATTGGCATATTAATAACTGCCAATCTTTTGTTTTGCCCCGACCCGTGTTTGCCTACCCATTTTACCATGACTCATGGAATACCGAACCCGAAGCTATAAACTGATTGTAACACGCCTTTCCTTTATTATTATTTCTGTTATAACTCAGATTTGAAACAGAATTAGCCCATAATTTTTGCAATTTATATTTTCCTTTCCATAAGGATTATTTATGCTAAATTACATTGAATTTGACTCAGTAGTTCTTAAGAAGAAGATTTTTAAAAATGCACCCCCCCTTTTTCTACAGTTTCGAGGTTTTCTCCGCTTTGAATAATGATAATGATAAGAATGCTTTGTGCCAAATTTGGTTGAAATTGGCCGAGCGGTTTTAGAGAAGAAGTTCAAAATGTAAAAATGTAAAAAGTTTACAGACGGACAGACGGACAGACGGACAGACAGACGGACAGACGGACAGACGGACGACGGACAAAATGTGATCAGAATAGCTCACTTGAGCTTTCAGCTCAGGTGAGCTAAAAACCTATCCCTGGACATAACACTGGGGAAAAAGGGAGTTGATGTCACTGGATTAACGGTCCAGTATTCGGAAATATCCATTTGTGTTATGATGCCCATTGCTATAACAATGGCAAAGAACTTCTTCATCTCTAAAGCTGTTGTATCCCTCCATTTTTTAAAGCGAGATTTTTCCTTTAATTGTTTGTTTGCAAGAAATTGATCAGCGTATTTGTTTGTTTCATCAGAGATATTTTGGTAATCAAAGTCATCTAAAAAAAGTTCAAAATATTCGATCGGAGAATCAGAATCAGAAACTTCTTTTTGTAAACCTGGTTCCTGCTCAAAACTTAACGATAAGGGAGTCCTATCACCTTCATTCCAAAGTTCACTATTCAAAACATTGTAGTTGGCATGAATTGATTCATCATCTAATTCTGTAGTATTTAAATCCTCTAAATCAAAGCCTTCAAAATTGTCCTCACCGTCACTATCGCTATCTGCAAAGATTTCTTCTATTATGTTATCTCTGTCGGCCATAATGTCTATCGAGCATATTGTTTACATATTTTCAACAGGGTTTAATTGTATATCTCTCATGAAACAAACAAATATTCCACTCAGTTCAGTTTGTATTCACACTGAAAAAACGAAAACAAGCAATAAATTTCATTGTTTAATTTATAAAAATGGATATTTTTGCCAATATATCATCGGTAGTCCAAACGATACAAAACAGCTGATCGCCGCGTCATATCTCAACTTCCGGTGCCCTTAGATCAAGTGCTTCCTAAGATTGCGGCGTTATTTCCTTTAAACTATTTTATACAAAGAATGGTTTGTTTATATATACCTTTCAAATGTTAGATTGACTATCCTTGCTATAGTATTATCTACTATTTACGTAATTAGATCACCAGACATCAACAACGAAAACACGTGTGCAGCAGCCATTTCTGTTGCATTGTTTAAACGCCTATATCATTAACTAAATTTCCCTCCAAATTTCCAAATAATAAAGCATAGGTGTTACACCATTGTTTTGTTATGGTAATGCAAATTTTAAACGTGAAAGGCAATTAAGCTAGTGATTATCGATTCTTTCTTCTTTTAGTATTGAAAATTATAAGAACAATACGAGGTGGAATCCACCTACATCTATTTTTAACTGTATACAAAATGTTCCATATAACATTAGAAAAATACTATCAATAAATGCGTAAAAATTATATAATGAAGAAAAAGAAATATAAGTGTACTTGATATGAACATTAATAAATACAAGAGGGATATAAACATGCGATAAAATTTATCGGTTGATTCATATCAGGGTACCGAATGTCGGCGTCTACTATCGCTTTGACTTTTAACAATGGCGCCGATACAACACATTACTTACTGGAGAAAAATGCAAAAAAATGTAACCAAACCTGTATGTAATCATTTTATTTTAATAAATCTTAAAATTATGGACCAGTATTATATATTTCAGAGACTTTTACCGGAAAATAAGAGCAATATAAAAAAAAATCATCCAGACAAAATGTGATCGTCTGTTTTTCATTGAAACGCACATATATGTGCGCCCCGCATGGTAGCGCATACTCTGTAATGCGCACATATATGTGCGCGCAGCAGAGCAAGGGTTTACAAAACACGTTGCATTAATCAACCATTCCGTAGATATCGTACCGAATTACCAATAAAATGTATCTAGTACTTTATAATATGTTGTAAGTGCAAATGTCAACGCATTGAAATATTTAACCTCAATTTACTTCACAAAATCAGCACAAATCTATGTTGTATGTTTCAAACATTCTCTTCGCACGTAAAGTGTTGCACAACCAGCAAATTCATCTTTGTCAACCCCTGTGTCATGCGTTCAACATGGCTGCTTCAAACAAAAGAACTTTCGTTTTCGAGGTATGGAATACCTAACCCGAAGTTATAAATTGATTGACAGCTATTATTTCTTTATTATTAGTTACGTAAATTACTCAAATTTGAAACTGAATTAGATCATAATTTTTGCAATTTATATTTTCCTTTCCATAAGGATTATTTTGCTAAATTACGTTGAATTTGACTCAGAAGTTCTTGAGAAGAAGATTTTTAAAAATGCACCCCCCCTTTTTTACAGTTTCGAGGTTTTCTCCTTTTTGAATAAAGATCAGCCTTTAATTTCTGCAATTTATATTTACCTTCTTATAAGGATACTTTTTGCCAAATTTGGTTGAATTTGGCTAAATGGTTTTAGAGAAGAAGTTCAAAATGCAAAAAGTTTACAGACGAACGGACAAATGGACAGATGGACGGACGGACGGACAGATGGACGACGGACAACGGATGATCAGAAAAGCTCACTTAAGCTTTCAGCTCAGGTGAGCTAAAAACGTAAATATTTTTTTTTTAAATTTCTATCCCTTTTATGTTTCGTCATTTAGTGCAACCATACTGAAATATTTGTTTTCAAGGAAAAATAGATGCGTAAATAACTTTATCAAAAATTATTTGCACTTAATAACAGATATTATTTTTATATAACCAATGCTTACGTTTTCAAAGTAAAAAATTAAAAGTACAGAGTGTAGATTCAGGGAAATTTACTTATAAATATAAATTTGTCATTTTCAAAATAATGTTTTCTATCTTTTATTTGAAAACCAGATATGGACCTGTGAATATTTGTTCAGACCGGTGATTTTCATTAAATCACTGGTCCACTTGACCAGTGAAATTTTTTTTATTTCAAAAACTCTGTATTCCTATGTTAAAAATCGACCCTCCTAGTAGCCCCACTCTACCCCCCAAGGGTCATGATTTTCACAACTTTGAATCTTTATATACTACCTGAGGATGAATCCACATAAGTTTCAGCTTTCCTGGCCTAACGCCTTCTGAGAAAAAGATTTGTTAAGATTTACTCTATATATTTCTCTGTAAAAAGTTGATCCACGATTGTGGCCCCATCCTACCCCCAAGGGTCATGATTTTCACAACTGTGAATCTACACTAACTGAGGATGCTTCCACATAAGTTTCAGCTTTTCTGGCCAAATGGTTTTTGAGAAGAAGATTTTTAAAGATTTACTCTATATATTCCTATGTTAAAAATCGCCCCTCAATTGTGGCCCAACCCTACCCCCCAAGGGTCAAGATTTTCACAACATTGAATCTATACTACCTGAAGATGCATCCACATAAATTTCCGTTTCCTGGCCTAACGCTTTCTGAGAAAAATATTTTTAAAGATTTACTCTATATATTCCTATGTAAAAAGTCGACCCCCCATTATGGCCCCATCCTACCCTCGGGGGTCATGATTTTCACAACTGTGAATCTACACTAACTGAGGATGCTTCCACATAAATTTCGGCTTTTCTGGCCAAATGGATCTTGAGAAGAATATTTTTAAAGATTTACTCTATATATTCCTATCTATATATTCGGCCCCCCATTGTGGCCCTACCCTACCCCAGGGGGTCATGATTTTCACAACTTTTAATCTACACTACCTGAGAATGCTTCCACATAAGTTTCGGCTTTCCTGGCCTAAAGGATTTTGAGAAGAAGATTTTTAAAGATTTACTCTATACAGTAAAATTTGTTTAATCCGGCGGAGTGTGGTTCTGAAAAAATTGGCCAGATTAGACAACATCCGGTTTGGAGGACATTGTTGCAAATTAATTTTAGTATTTAGTATAATGCAGTAGGTATGGTTGATCGTCTATTCTTCAAAATTTTCATTTCTTCCGAAATATATTATACATCCTCGATCGTGATTACGGTGCTAATTTTCATTTTCATTTTTTATTTAGAAAACATTAATTGCATTACAAAATACGTACAATGGAAATACTTTTTCAATCAAATCATCGTATTTGACAATTTTTCCAAACTTATCAACCCCTAAAGGATTATTTGCAAAAATTCAATTCTTAAACTTAGGGGTATAACAGCGCACCTCTCGCCGAGACTGGAAGTTGTGTTGAATAGGTTAAGCCAGATTCTAGTGCAAACGGTTGTTCCTCACGATCTTCCAATGCTGAATCATGCACCAGTTGCAATGAATTCTGTCGAACTTATGCGAAGGAGACCGATTTAACCCTTATAGAATAAATTGAACTCTTAATCATAAAGGGGTATAACAGCGAACCTCACGCCGAAACTGGAAGTTGTACTGATTAGGTTTAATCAGATTCTACCACAAACAGTTATTCCACACGATATTCCATAGCTGAAACAGGCACCAGTTGCTCCGATTAACCTGAGAAGTTTGAACACGTGACAAGTCAACAGGTGGTGGATTACGTAATGGCGAGAACTGTTTTGATGCAGGGAACAGTGGATAAATATTTAAATTCACAAGACTTAAAATAAAGAATGGAGCATTTTGACAGAATAAAATGTAACTCTGTATGTACAACCGGCATTATAAGCGATATCGGTGGTCTTACTCTCGCGGTATCCAGAATCACGCCATGAAAAAAATGGGGTGAAGTTTAAAAAATGTGTATTTATTTATAACAAGACTTAACGGTAAACTACGAGGGTCAATCAAAAAATACGAACTTCAAGACTTTTGCCATAGCTATGTTATTTAACGTCATATCATTACTAAATTTAGTAGACATAATTTAACAACTGTTTCTAACAATTTGAATTATAAAAAGTTTATATATTCCTTCATTTCTAAGAATTATTTAGAATCTAATCCTGCAAAAATGAGGTCACATGGCAACAAACTTTGTATTCCGTAAACAATAAACCACGTTATGTTGAAAGTAATATCTCAATAAATTTGGCTTGAAACCAACTAAAATTGAAACCTAAAATTAAAATTTGATATGGTATTCTATATACCAAATAATGACGGGATATATAGATTTGTTTAACAGATATCAGTAACTAAAGACATATAGTCCTCTTTAAAATTGACTAAAAACATTGACGTTGCTGGACGTCACGGCGCAACTAAAAGTATAAACAGTATGGATCTAATTCGGTTAAAGGGGCATGGTCACGATTTTGGTCAAATTCTTTTTTTCTTTTTTTATTATTTACAATGCTTTGGGAATGCATTTCTAATGATTAAATGAAATTTGAGAGTCATTTGTAGAGTTATAAGCAAGATACAGGGCGCACAATTCTTTGTCATGTAAACAAGGCTCGTGCCCTGTTTTTGTTTACATAGGTTCAAAATACCAGTAAAAAATCTTTTTCAACCTGCTTTGTCTATGTTGTAATTAATTTTAAGCAGAAATAAGCAGTTCCTAACGTTTAAGACATTCATTTTAGGTCTATACTGGAATTTTCACTTCAACATTCAAAATGTAAACAAAAGCTTTGTTTACATAGCAAAGAATTGAAAGCTCTGTAACTCGCTTATAACTCAACGAATGTCATTCAAATTTTGGTTGCCTATTTAAAATGCCTTACTGAAGCATTGTAAACATTAAAATCGAAAAAATAATTTTTGACCAAAATCGTGACCATGCCCCTTTAAAAGCCGATAAAAACTGTGAAAATGCTCAGTGGTGGAAAAAAATAAGTCAAAAATTATTTTCACATATGTGTTGAACTCTAACACATTTTGTGGGGGTTGTGGTAAATGTATTTTGAACATCAATCAGTAGGAAAGAGAATAGAATATCTGTAAATATTTGATCAAAAAATAAACGTCATCTGACATTCAGGGATTGTCTCACTGTAAACGAAGAGACATGCGGTAAAAAATAAGAAAACTTAGAGGAACAAACTTATAATTTTCGAACAATTGTAAACAAATTAGATGTCAAGTGATATAGTGCCGATTTAAATTGTATGGTGAAAAGCACAAAATACTCAGAGTGATATAAAGATTGGATATTTCTATTAACTGTGCTTGCATCATCTTGACGCCATGTTTTCAACGTTAGGCCATTCCAACTTTTTTTTCTATGTTTAGCGTCCGCGGACGGATTGGTTTTGAGATATAAAAATAAATAAAAACACAATGGTTGTTCATAAAATTAGATCGCTTTTTCATATGTCGGATTCGGGATCACATTTTTTTAATTGGGATCGGAAATTAAATATTAATTTTAACAACATTCAATGGAAACCATAGAGGTTATTTGTTATTTTTGTATTTCTGTTACAAAATGAAGAAAATACCTCAAAATATTCAATAAATGTTATTTTGCTGAACCTTTAAAGTTGTGTGTTTTTTCTAAGGTTTGTGTTTGTTTTCCTGATAGAAAGATAGGTTTTTGAGTTTTGGGTGGACGCTAAACAAAGGAAAAACTTCCAATGGCCTTACACTGCGCCGTGGTGACAAAACATGTTGATTTTAAAATCGGGTAACAAAAATACCTTTTCATAAAATGGAATGAAACTTTGTATTTCAATTAAATAAGTACTGTTGCATAAATTAATCTGTTAGTTTTGACTTTAATGAAACAAATATGGTAGACAGCCACATTGTCTTCGTATTTTTTGATTGACCCTCATAAAAGAAGTTGCTAGTTTGGATTACTATTCACAGTTGTTTAAATATCAACGACGTGAAAATTGATCAGTAATTGCGTAGTAATTATCCCGCATAAGGCCGACCGATAAGTGCTTGGCCGGATTACGGGGGATACCTCGCACTAATTATAAGCGGTCAGTTCTTTTCATCGTGGCCGGTTTACAGAATAGACAAGATCAGGATTGCACAACATTTTTTAAACATAAAATGATAAGAAAATGTCAAGGGACTGAACAATTTCGCCGGATTGGACAACATGCCGGAATGCACAACATCCGGATTCAACAAGTTTAACTGTATATTCCTATGTAAAAAGTCGACCCCCTATTGTGGCCCCATCCTTCCCCCAGGGGTCATGATTTTCACAACTTTGAATTTACGCTAGCACCTGAGGATGCTTCCACACAAGTTTCAGCTTTCCTTGTCAAATGGTTCTTGAGAAGAAGATTTTTGAAAATTTCTCGAACATTTTTATTAATTCCTAATTATCTCCCCTTGTAAGAGGGCTTGTTTCTTTATTTTCACAACTTTAAATCCCCTTAGGCTAAAGATGCTTTGTGCCAAGTTTGGTTGAAATTGGCCCAGTGATTCTTGAGAAGATGTTGAAAATGTGAAAAGTTTACAGATGGATGGACAGACAGACAGACAGACGGACAGACGGACGACAGACAAAATGTGATCAGAATAGCTCACTTTAGCTTTCAGCTCAGGTGAGCTAAAAACGTCTAGACGTAGAATAGCAATAATGAAGAATTTCCATCAGAATCAGTATAAGGTCTTCCGTTGGAAACGGAAGACCTTAATAATTCTAACAAGTTTTCTCTCATTTAAGAGTTAGTGATCAGAAACTTGTTTAGGAGAGAAGAATTTATCTGGAACGTATAATTTATGTAGCCATGCACCTACAAAATTCCTGTTTATGTGTACAAAATAATTAACTTACATCTTGTTGCCACATCAACAGAGTCTTTCCAAGCAATGTGATAGAGAATTTCATACTCCAAAAGAAGCTTTGCAATTCTGTTGTATTTCTTTATGATTCTTCTAGCATCATCTGTCTTCATGCATGTAGTTTGCTCCTGATGTGAACAATATAACAAATGCAAAAAACTTACAGCGAATTACAGAATACCAGTAGAGTTTTCAATCGCTTGTTGGATTGCTCAATAGGGTATTCAATTTGTTCAGCAAGGTATCACATTAGGTGTGAATGTAGGTCCTGTGGTTTTTCAAGTGTAGATTTTTATTTTACATTCAATCCATTCATATTACACAAAGAAATCCTCTAGAACACTCTCTCCTATTGTTAGTTATTCTATTCATAGACTTGAAAAGAATATTCACCTGGACAATTCTGCTTGGAGTTATTTTAAAAAAATTTCAAAAATGTAATTCAAAAGAAATTTCTGAAAAAACAAACAAAAGAGAATATTATAACCTTAAGAAGAAGGTAATTTTTCCCTGAAAAAAATCATTAATGACATTTTGGTATCTCTTCCTGGTGCAACATACAGCACTAATAGTATTTTTGTGCTGTGACTGTTTAATTAGTTCAAACTTTTATAGCAATAATGTAGAATAACATAGAAAAAAAATATTCCCAACAAGAGGCCCATGGGCCACATCGCTCACCTGAACATCACTCCTTGTAACATTCTATTTGGTAGCATATGCTATTTCTATTTTAAACTTTAAACCTCTTTCTGCGGGTCCAGTATAGGTTCAGGGTTTATGGTTGGCTTTAACAATTAAGAATCTACACTATTTGAGGATGCTTGCATAGTAATCTCATAAACTATAACATTGTAGTTCTCAAGAAGACAATTTTTAAACATGTTTCCTATATATTTCTATGGTAAACTTTGAACCCCTCTTGGTGCCCCAGTAATAGTCCGGGGGTCACGATTTTAACAATTTATAATCTACAATAGCCAAGGATGTATGCATAGTAATATCCCAAACTGTTGCATTGTAGTCCCTGAGAAGAAGATTTTTTAACATTTTCCTATATATATGATAAACTTTGAACCCCATCTGGGGTTTTGGTCAGAGGGTCACAATTTCTATAATTTAAAATCTTCATTATATATACTGTGGAATCATTAGAATTTGTGATGGCTCAATTTTCATGGTATTCGTGGATAGCCCTCCCCCACAAATTTACATCCACAAAGACAACAAAGTTAGAAAGAGTTAACATTGTTACAGAAACTGAAAACCGACGCATGCACGAAATTAAATCCCCATGAATAAGCAAAAAACCCACGATCCACGAAAACTGACCCCCACGAATTTAAGTGATTCCACAGTATAAGCTTTTGTGTAAATATTGGCATTTCTGGTGCAGTGGTTCTTGAGAAGAAGATTTTTAAACATTTTTCCTATTTAATTCCATGATCAACTTTACACCCCACCAGAGCCCCTGTTTTGGTTTTGGGGTCACATTTTTAACAATTTTAAATTTTCACTATATATACAAGCTTTTATGTAAATATTGGCATTTCTGGTGCAGTGGTTCTTGAGAAGAGGATTTCTAAAACATTTTTCCTATTTATTTCTATGTTAAACTTTGAACCCTGCCTGGGGCCCAAATCTTTAAATGCAAGCTCTAGCAAAGAACATTATGACATCGTTGATTTTGTTAACTCTTGCTCCTTGCTTACGGAAAGGGTGATCTCAGATAACGACGATGGGCAATTAATTTTTAAATCGACCCAAATTAGAGTCCCTTTCAGTTCCACAATGGTCTCTGGCTAATTTAGCTATCCTGCAAAAGTTGCTCCAGGAAAATTGTTTGGGTCAGGACCAAATTTTAGACTACCTGTCCTATACAACACGCATTTATCAGTTATTTTCATCCCATGACATAAAATCTGTATACTTTTATGACAGAGAATACAGGAAGCTGCAACATGGGCACAGGTTCAGATGGGGCACTGATGTACCCCACATTCAGACTGTCTTCTTAAAACCTAAGCCTATGGCTATGCAAACTGCATCTAACTGGTCCCATCAAGCTATCAAAGGGGGGGCCCGTAAACCTTTAAATTCTCTCCCACCCCGGGCATCTCACACACCCCAAGGTCTAGAAATTTACAAATGCTTTAACTCTAGGAGGGGGTGTATTGTTAGGCTATGCAAATTCTCCCATGTGTGCTCTATTCCTGGTTGTGCAGGGAAACACCTGGTGTCAAATAATATTTTGAACCCCGTGATATATTGAACCCGGGTTCAAAATTTTCCCCCCTCTAATTTTCATTGCTATTGGAGAGGGGGTTCAAAATATTATGGCCACGATATTTTAACCCCCCCCCCCCCCTCCAATTTGCAATTCCCATTGGAGAAGGGGGTTCAAAATATCGCTCATAATATTTTGAACCCCCTCTCCAATAGCACTGAAAAATAGAGGGGGGTTCAAAATATCGCGGCCATAATATTTTGAACCCCTCCTCCAATGGGAATTAGAAATAGGAGGGGGTCCAAAAAATCGGAGCCATAATATTTTGAATCCCCTCTTCAATAGCACTGAAAAAAAGAGGGGGGGTTCAAAATATCGCGGCCATAATATTTTGAACATCCCTCTCCAATGGGAATTGGGATTTGGAGAGGGTTCAAAATATCGCAGCCATAATATTTTGAACCCCCTCTCCAATTGGAATTTGAAATAGGAGGGGGTTCAAAATATCGCAGCCTTAATATTTTGAACCCCCTGTCAAATAGCAATGAAAATAAAAGGGGGGTTCAAAATATCGCAGCCATAATATTTTGAACCCCCCTCTCCAATGGGAATTGGAAATAGGAAGGGGGTTCAAACTATCGCGGCCATAATATTTTGAACCCCCTCTCCAATGGGAATTGGAAACTAGAACTGTCCTAATGGGACTAATACCCCAGCAAGGCTAATTTCAAATGTGACAAATAATTGAATTGAATAGTAAAGGTTTGCGACACATAAATAAAAAAAATTCTAGAATTGTAAAAAACAAAGAACAAAGAAAAATTAAAATCAACATTTTCAAAACTTCACTGTAAATACATATGTATAACAGTAATACATTTACAAATTTATGTAATAATCTTATGATATTTTTTATTTCATTGTTTTAAAGAAAAACCAACAAAGTGACAATAACCCCTCCCTTTGCAGTAAATGAAAATAGCCAAGCAATGCTCTTCTGTTGATAAAACTTCGAATATCTTTCTAATCAGAGTCTTGACAGATGCAATTAGTTGTTTCAAATTTTCCTCACTTTCTCCTATGGTACAATGCAACTCCATATCAGAAAATTGATCCCATAGGACTATGATTTTCTTTGATGAGCTTGTTAAATTGGATAAACTCCCAAAACATTATCATAATTAGCATACTATGTAAAAATATGAAAAAAAGAAAGTTTAATATTACAAACAAATTTAAAATTGCCAAAACACTACAATCATATCAGTAATTTTGAATTTCATTTAAATTAATGCCCTATAGGGTCACTTCATCAATTTACTTGACTAATAAATTTAAACAGCTTCTAAAAATAGTTAACTTCTTTATTAATAATGATATTATTTATTTCCTTATAATGATAGAAACTTTTGGTTTACATGAAGCAGTATTAAAATAACCCAAAAACCACCACCCATTTTAAAGATTATCAATTTTTCCTAAACACATGCTCCATCTAAACCATGGCTCAGATAATGGCCCCCTTGGAGCAAATGAATTCAGCCACACTTGTCTTTGATGTTCCTATTAGCTCCTAAGAATTTATCATTGACAAACAAAACTTTTGCATTGTCAGTTGATAGAATACTTATAAAAAATAAATTACGTTAAGAAATAAAGACAAAAAACCTCCATCTGGATGTAATTAATATAAATATATTTTAAAGTGTTTATTATTAATTAATAAAGTCTGTAAGGATTACCTCCCTTACTTTTCAACATTAGTGTACAATATATAGAATAAGGAAAATGAAAACGGTCATAAAATCATTAAATCTTTTCTGATCTAAAAAAAAAAAAATTGCAGGTGCACATCGTCAGATGGTGTTCAACAAATGTACAAATTTTCAGACTGTTCCATGCAGTAGTAAAAAATTCTATAGGGGGGACAAAGTTGCGTCTACAGACAGACGGACAGGGTGAAACCAATATACCCCCCCCCCTAAACTTCGTTTGCGGGGGTATAATAAACTTCGTTTGCGGGGGTATAGTTAGAGGGGGGTTCAAAATATCGCAGCCATAATATTTTGAACCCCCCGTCCAATAGCAATGAAAATTAGAGGGGGAATCAAAATATTGAAGCCATAATATTTTGAACCCCCCTCTCCAATGGGAATTGGAAATAGGAGGGGAGTTTAAAATATCGCAGCCATAAAAATTTGAACCCCCTCTCCAATGGGAATTGGAAATTAAAGGGGGGTTCAAAATATGGCAGCCATAATATTCTGAACCCCCACTCCAATAGCATTGAAAAATAGAGGGGGGTTCAAAATATCGCAGCCATAATATTTTGAACCCCCCTCTCCAATGGGAATTGGGAATTGGAGAGGGTTCAAAATATCGCAGCCATAATATTTTGAGCCCCCTCTCCAATTTCAATAAAAATTAGAGGGGGGGGGGGGGGTTCGATATATCGCGGCCATAATATATTGAACCTGGGGTTCAATATTTTATAGGGGGTTCAATATATCGCTGCAGGGAAGTTAAACTGGGCAGCCTCAGTGATCTATGGCGGAAGAGTATTCCTGTGCCATATCATTAATGCATTTGGCAAGTTACAGCACAAAACGCACAAGATACGCTTATCGCATGAAACCTACCAAGACATTGCTTGGTGGCACAGGTTCTTGGAAACCTTTAATGGCAAATCTCTTCTTTTGCATAAAAACTCCATCACCCCAGTATACACCGATGCTTGTATATCAGGGGCGGGTGGCCTTTGGGAGGGGGACTGGTTCCACTGCTGTTGGGAGATAGATCTCTCATCAGCATCCCATTGTCACATTAACGAGAAAGAAATTTTCGCAGTTGTGATAGCAGCCCATCGCTGGGCACCCTATTGGGCTAATCATACAGTCTCCTTCTTCGCCGACAACACCGCGACAGTTGCTAGCATAAACAAGTGCTCATCAAGAAATAGCACCCTTCTTAAATGTCTCAGAAGCCTCTTCTGGTTGTCAGCTGTCTATAACTTTAGATTTGTAGCACACCATGTGCCGGGTATAGATAATATAGAGGCTGATTTTCTCTCAAGACTTGATAACCAGCCAAATTTTGCATACCTTCTACATCATTAGCATTTAAAGAGGTAAACCCTTTGATAACCTGCAGTCTCATTTTTCTTCCAAAACCCTTTCATCTTTACTCCGCAGGCACCAATCTTCCCTGCACAGCCACATTAGACACCAGGGTGAATTTGCTCCGCTGTAGTGTTCTGGCCGATTCCACAAAGAGAACCTACTCCTCCTATCTCCAGCCTTACCTGCAATTCTGTAATTCCAAGGGATTCCACTGGTGCCTATCACCCCTGTAAATTTAGCCCGATTTATCACCTTATTATCTTATCAGCTTTCCTTAAACTCCATTAGAAATTGTTTGTCAGTAGTCCGCCTCCTCCACTTGGAGGCTGGGTTTGCAAACCCGTTAGATTCATATTATATCAGTAGCTTACTCAAGGGCACAAAACGTGTCCTGGGAGTTCAGACAGTAAGGAAATTGCCCATTACCCCCAATGTCCTCTACAGGATATTTAACATCTTAAATTTTGGCAACCCCAAGCATTTGTGTTTTGGGGCCGCTTGCTTGGTTGGCTTCTTTTCCTTTTTCAGGAAGTCTAACCTCCTAGCACCATCCTGGGAACAAAAGGGGGCAGTTATAGCAGTAACATGGTCTAAAACCATTCAATATATGCAAAGGTCTCTCTTAGTTCCCTTGCCACACATTCCTAAATCCCCATTTTGCCCTAGCTTGCATACTCCGCCTGGTTTTCATGCTGAACTCTACCAATCTTCCTAACTGCCCAGCCTTTATGTACATACTAGATTCAAAACCTCACATTTTGAGCTATCCAACTTTCCTACAAATGTTTAGATCATGTTTGTCTCAAATTCGTCTAGATCCATCCAAATATTCTGGACACAGCCTTTGTAGGGGGGAGCTTCCTTTGGCCTTGAATGTGGCCTCCCACCAGACCTAATCAAATTTCAGGGGGATTGGAAGTCAGATGCTTATCAGTCGTATCTAGACCCATCTCTCTCCTTCCAATTGCAAGTAGCGGAGCAGTTAGGGGCAGAAATGTTGCGTCGTTTACCCACCCCGACATAATCTTGCCATGGATACATACATGTCTTAATTTATTCCTATTTTATTTGTTTAATGTGATGTCTGTCTTTATGTGTGTACCAATAACATTTTAATGTGAGGGTTGCTGTATTGACCATTGGGAGACGCTTCAGAAACTAACCGGCGTACCGTTACTCCTATCAAGACAATAGGATACCTGCATTCCACTCAGTCCGTTCCAACATGTCCCACTAGCCAGGCCTAGCTTGATGCTTCAACTACCCTGGCAATATAGAAACATTATGTGTTGTCGCTAACATTTGTGTCCTTAGATACTCCGTACACCACTCGGAACCGGACGTTACCTTGACAGTCAGTGATTAAACATTTAACCCTTATAGCTGGCGTCTACTCCCCAGATGTTTGTGTTTTGTATGTAGCTAGCCGAGTGTTCCTGTACCGTCACTCCAGAACTCCCTTGAATCCGGTGCCACGCTCTCAGGCATCAACATTCTTCTCCGTGCAATCAGAGTGTTGTCCATACCTTCCATGTGTTGCAGTTTACAGTGTGCATGTATTGATAATAATGTGTTTTGTACATATGTTTCTACCCCTACTACCAGTTTGGGCATTGGAGATAGACCATGATTCTATGCTAATTTTGATAACGATTGGTGCATAATAAATCATGGTTTTGCCCAAACTGGTCTTCTGTTTCTTTCTACTGTTATGACAGCCAGATAGAGAAAGAAATTAATGTGTGATTAAACTGTGTTTAATATTTATTAATTTCTGTAAAGGATTAGACCAGCGCCATCTTGGATTTGTATTGTGGCCCCTCTTTTCTTAGGGTTTTGTATTGTGGCCCCTTACCTAGCACAAGGAATTAAATAAACTATAGTAATTGACCAATCAAATTAGCCCATTGTTTTTTACTTTTGACCAGCAATAAGGATATCCCCCTAATGTTAACGCCACCTAACGGGGATATCCCTTAACCAATCAAATTCGCCAAAATTATAATTTCAAAAAATAACAAATTCAATTATCCAATCAATCTTCTTATAAAAAAACAAGGGCACCGCTAAGCGGAGCATCCCCTCGCGACATGACTTATTGTACGGGGGAATACGTTATTTAGGAAAATACATGTAAATTTATCAGATCAAAATAAATAAAGTATTTCTTTAAACCATTTTGAATACATACATGTAATATCTATTTAATCCCAATCCCCAAGCTTTGTGGTGTATAAATTGGGGGAGGGGGTTTACATAACAGTTTTCCTATTCCTAGCAGAAACTCAACACATATACTTTAAAGTTTAATAATTTAGATTCATTTAGTGACATTCATTTTTATATAAGCATACATAAACGATCCGTATACATTATGAAACGTCTCTGAAAATCAAGCGCTCTGGAGTCTGCTCTGATGGAAATTCTAGTTGCTAGTTGTCGTATTAAAATTAACCCATAGTATAGTAGATATATATGCAGTTATTATTAATATAAAACAATTTTTGCGTGATAAATGTGCAATATCTGTCAAAGTCTCTACTGAATTTTGGACTAGTTCTATTGTAAGTAATACGGGAAAATTTGTCCGAAAGTCGACTGCTTGTTTCGATGTAAATCGGCACACTTAAATCTCTTGCCCGCTTCAACTTTTAACTATGGGCACTAGTCTAACACTCAAATGCTACAAAACGTTTTTTTTTTTACCTTTACTAGATTTAAATCCCAAAAAATGTCAAGTTGTTGATTTGAACTGTATACGGTAGCGATTAACTTCAAGTCGTACATAAAATTACCGGAAATGTCGATTGTCAAGTCGTACATAAAATTCATGTTTTTAACTTCATTTTTTACGATAATTAAAAAAAATACTTAATCAATTGATTTTGAAATCAACAGGGTTTGTCCTTTTACCATGCCAAAGAAGTGTACAAAGTTTGATGGATATTCATGAGAGGGTTTTCTTGGAATTTAGAAAATTGAAATGGAGTACACACACACACATACATACATACATACATACATACACACATACGAACACACACACGCACAGTAGCGATGCTATATCCCCTTCGCAACAAGTTGCGCGAGGGGATAATAACAAGGGACATGAAATTTAAAATTTTGGTAGAGGGCTTCCCGGTCTACAAAATCATGAAATGGCCGGGAAATACACAGTGAAACAAAATTGTTTGATTTTATTTTGGAAACAAAATTAGTGATTATGGCCGGAATAAAAAAACATCTTAAGTTTATGATTATTTAACATGGTTCAATACATGAAATGATCGCTCAAAATTGGGAATCATTAGATGTATTTATCAAATACATAAAAAGATTAAAGTCTTCATAATTGAAAAAATATGAATAATGAATAATCTTCATGATTTTTAATTATCTCCCCTTGAAAGAGGGCTTGGCCCTTTATTTTAACAAACTTGAATCCCCTTTACCTAAGGATGCTTTGTGCCAAGTTTGGTTGAAATCGGCCCTTTGGTTCTGGAGAAGAAGTCGAAAAATGTAAAAAGTTTACGGACAGACAGACGCCAGACAAAAAGTGATCAGAAAAGCTCACTTGAGCTTTCAGCTCAGGTGAGCTAATAAAAAAGTCAATCTACCTCTTATTTGGTCTCAAGGAAAAAGTCATATCTTTTAACTTCTAAATAATTAAAACTCACAGCAAATATCATCATTGGTTCTTGTATTTTCTCAGCTAGCTGTCTAACCCACATGATTTTTCCAGAAATGGGTGGCACATTGCGTACAATTGGAGGCTCGTCCTTGTGCTTGGTGTACAGCTAAAATCAGATCCAAATATATGACTTATTATCATTTTAGTGAAAAAAAACACAAAGTTATTAATATCACATACCAAAACTTGAAAGTTAACCTTTATACAGAAAGACATTATAACTTGACTGTCTGCTTAGATGTATGCAGGTACATCTTCCCTAGCCAAGGGTTTCCGATCCACTCTGCTCCTCTACAACCCTTGGCAGATTAAGCCAACGAAATCAAAACTCGCACAACGGAATCTAATTGGGTGCGAAGACAGGCGATCGCAGGGAATCTACTAATTCGCAGTGTAGTTTGTTGTGTTTTCATACAAAATTTAAATACAATCATTTATTATTATTAAAATGTTTACGTGAATAATAAATAACATGCGATATATAATTACAAATATATGTTTTTTTAAGTTATTCTAATTTTTTATTTTTTCACAAGACCATTTCTTCTTATATGTCTTAGATGAAAAATATCTATTTTAGCTGCTCTAATATAACTCAATCGCTAGACGGTGCCGTACTATTTCTGAAAACATTGGCTAAATCTGCCAAGGGTTGTAGAGGAGCAGAGTGGATTGGAAACCCTTGCCTAGCGAAGATGATGCAGGTACAATAAAACCAATTTTGCAAGCCAAGAGGTAACGCTGTGAATAATAATAACTGATCAACAAGATGAAATATTTTCATACCTTTTTTATATCCTCCAGCTCTTGTTCAAATTGCAGTAATATTGCCCTGTACTTGTGCTGTACATTCAAACGAGGGATGTTCAATTTCTCAAATCTAAAGCAATACAACATCAGACATTTGTAAAGGCAATTAACGATCATTATATATATATATATATATATATATATATATATATATATATATATATATATATATATATATATTTTTTTTGATGCCTTTCAATGCCTCCAAGTGCATAACATCAGGGGTGTGAAATTCCCATTGCCCAACGCCCGCTGCTACCGATTTTAGATGTTGGGCTATCACAAATTTTCACTGTGTGGTATGATTATTTAAAATATCTGCTTCCTAATATCTTTTTCAGACAAGAAAGATAACAATTTTTTTCCACCTTGTAATGACCAATTAATGACTATAACTTAATGGTGAAAAGTACTGATAGACCAGCAAATGCAGTAATTCATGCATAAGATTACCAGTAGTAATTAATCTCAACCAAACCACTGTTTGTAATGAAAACTCTTCAAAATCAATGAAAGCTAGCTCTTGAGCCAAAGAAACTTTGTGACAAATTTGACAAAAATTAATAACAATTTACCTGGTATTCTTTAGATAAAAGTCTTTCATTTATAGAATTTAATATTTAAAAATTTATGTTCACCCTAGTCTGTTACATATTTTCTATCTAATATTGCTATGAATGTTTTGCCATACTGTCCATACTTACCCAACTATCAGAAAAACATTGGGGTAATTCCAAACTATAATTCATACTGAATTTATCAATTCAATCAGAAGTTTAATCAATGCATGATTACTGTACATTTCTTATTGAATGCAATGAATTAAAATCTGCATAAACCCTCGTGGATTTTAAAATCTTGTTTTTATTTTTCAGACAGCTATGAACTATATGAAATATTACAAAAAATGGTGCTCGTGATTTTAAATCCTCGCAATTTAATACAATACAGCAGAATCACATAATTAAGAACTAAAATAACATAATTAAGGAATTTACAGTATTTTTCAGATTTTGTTCAAAATCATATTTTCTCCATTCATTTGATGTTTTGTCAAATTAGGATTAAATGACACTCACTGTCTTGAACGATTTCAGTTTTCCCAGTATCTTTTAACTTTTCCCCAACCATAAACATACTTAATTATTGCCATGATCCAAAGTTCATAATATAATGTAAATATTTTGTCTTGCATTGACATTTTTCTTTCAATAGTCCACCAGTCCCATAAGTCACATGGTCATAGCATTACCTCAAGCTTAAAAAATAGCAATATATCAACGAACAGTATTAGATATTTTGACTTCAGACAAAAAGCCCACGTATGAAACAGGATGTTGTTTTCTACCTGACAAAATTTCCAGGTAAATAAAAATGGGACAATTCCTGAATATCAAAAGATAACTTTCCTGTCCAGAACATGATAATTTCAAGCTGTTACATATTGTGCGATTTTTGTTTTGATGAAATGAACTTTTGTGCGAACTGTTTAATGACCAGGCAAGATGACAAGCATGAATTTTGAGCCTCGAACATTACCTATTCAAAAGTTGCAAGGCTTGGAAAGCTGACGGTGTTTTTTGGAAGCACACATCCATGAAATTTTGAATATTGATCTACAAAAGACAAAGTATTCATTATTTCAAATGATTAGACTGCTTATAATAATTAAGTGCAAGTTATCTCCAGTAATTGTCCAAAAAAAACCTCAGGTCATAGGCAACCTTTTTTCCATGCATAAACCTCAGTTTCTTCTCACAAAAGTTATGGACCAGACATGAAAGTTGGAATACAGTGCCATATTGATAATGATCAATGTCCTAAGATCATGGTCATGACACACAATACCGTACATGAAAGTCAGATGGACAAACTAACTTGGCAAAGATTTCATTACATCCTCTCCTAAACTTATCCATTAGTCTCTGAAAAAAGTCTTAAAAAAAAAAATTTAAAAAAGTTTGTAAAATTAAAAAACATCTATCAGGCCATAAAAAATGATTTACTTGGTTCTCATGATGAGCTAGCATGATCGTTGTCATGACAATTTATCATGATATTAAATGTATTTGGTTTAGCAGGAAGAAAATAAATATTTCATAACAAAACATTGCATTAATGACTAAGTCTATAGATGCCGCATTAAATTACTTAAGCTACAGTGTGTAATGTTACGTGTTGATAGTGCGTACTTGACTACTTGATCAACATGCATTATTTTGAACAGAAGGAGCTATTAATTGCTGTTTTATTTGGAATTGGATTTGTTTGAAATATTGTGTAACATTACCTAATTTAACATTAATTCACTTGAAACAGTTCTTAAGGGGAGACAGGACGTTGCAGTGTAAAATTATCTGTCAATAAAATTTTTTGCTTTTCTTAGCACGTTTAGATTTAGATGTCCACTACAACATGCATTATTTTCATGACTACTTTCTTACCTTGCAAGGGAGAAATTTTGATAGGAATTATCCCCCTTGTCTGTCATTATGAATTTTTTTAACAATTTCAATTTTCTGCAATAATTATTTTATTTGATGGAATTTATTTGCAAATTATATTCATTAATTTTAAGAATGGAAACAAATTTCAAAATCAATTACAACATTGGCCTTTTTACATAGCAATATCATAATTTTATCAAAATATTGCTCAAATCAGCGCTTCAAATTTTGAAGTTTTTGATTCTAAATTTGAACAAAATGTGATGGCACAAAAAAAACTGTCAATGAATTTTTGAACAAAATTTCATATATCAACCTTAGCATGCGCTTTATTATTTATAAAATTTTCATGGCCACTTTCTTGCCATTCAAGAGAGATACTACAATAGGAATCACCCATACCCCTTATTCTGGAATTATGACCTTTTGTGACAATTTCTGTTTTAAACTATTAAAAAGTAATGCTATATTTTGATTTATCAATTAACATGAACGGATCATTATCAGAATATATACCTGATTATATTAACCGCTTATGATTTTATACATTTACATTTCTAAAATTAAAATTTTAAATTTCCCCCATCTCATGTTGTAAAAATTACTACTTCAGAGCCGTTGAGTACGGGAAAAAAATCTATCAAATCCTGTATGACGTCATAATGGATAAATGACATCCTATCATCATACAATGAAATCAATTATGACGTCATAATAGAGTTAGCACATCAAAGTATCATTGCAATAAAAGTCACGTGATACGTGTCCTGTCTCCCCTTAACACGTAGAAGACCTTGTAGGAAATGAACCAAACATGCAAAAAATACCAGGGTGCTAATTATGGGAAGCCCTAATTTTTAATCACTTTGATGTGTCAGTGAGTCCTGCTCATCATTAGTTGACACGCGCATGGAATTCAACAACAAAAAATACAAATGTAGACAGACCAGTTATTTGGTAAGAGAACACAAGCAACCTGCTGACACATAATTTTAATGGCAATTACATGATAATTTTAATGGTAATTACATTATAATTTATTTTTTAATGACCTTATTAAAATATTATTATGAAATAATGACTCGCAAATATTTTATTCGCAATTACTGCACAACTATTTAATTAAATTACTAACTATTAGCTATGAAATTAAAAAAAATATTTAAAAAGGCTCCAAATATTTTGATTATAACCTCTGTCAAAATCTGGTTAAATATCGTCATTAAATATAAAGAAATATGCAATTTATTTTGTAATTGGGGGAGATAACTCCTGCTTGTATACGATACTTTTCCATTGATAATTTTACCGTGGCGGGGACAGGTAGGTGATTAGTTTACTGTGATGGGAACGCGGTATACCTGTCTCACCTTGCCGATTACCTCGATGTGTTTATATTGTGACGGGGCACGGGAAACACGGAATCCGTGTTGCCTGGACTGTAGGTTTCAAAAGAAAGGTAATATACATGTGGGTTATTTTTTTTTTTTATTATTTTTCATCAATTTTAAAGAATTTAAATGAAAAAAAGCTAAACTTTAATTTGCTCACAGTCATAATTACTAGCTAATAGACTCTGTGTGATTTTGAAATATATTCCTTGTAGAAACATATTAGCACAGCACTTTACTTTGATTTACAGTACAGCTCACGAGTATCCCGACAAAAACACCGGCCACCGTGTTTTAAAGTCCACGCTGAGCGTGGAAGTGTCGGTACCTTTGATCTATTGTTCTCAGTTACGGCCTCGAAACAAGAAAAAACACGGTGCGACATGGTGCAATGCGATGCAACACGGACAGTTACACGGTGTAACATGCGGTATTTACCTGTGAAGAATGGAGGATTTAAGAATAAAACTTATAGAAAATAATTATTTATTTACATAAGAGAATTAAAGAAAAAGAAACAGAAATTTAAAATAAATAAATAAATAAATAAAATTTTCAGGCACGCTATATTTTAGATCTATGGGTTTGTTATGGTTGATTTCTGTTAATATAAAGAACTAAAAAAAATCGCCCACATATTTAAAAGCTTGATCAATCAAAACACTAACAATTTCTTCTCCTTTTTAAAATTGAAATATACAGTTAATAAGTTTATGTTTCAGTCCATTTGTAAACGTAGTAGTGATCGTAGTAGTTTCGCAGTTTCAATAGCGCGTAGAATCGTAAGGGTGATCTTTTCTCGCTTATACTCAATTTAACGATATCAAATCTAAAGGGCTGTTGAAAACAATTGTACTTTCTCAAAATAATATAATTATACAGCTTTATACATGTATCTAGTTCATTTTCAAATTTTCTTTCTAATATACCTATGTGTGATGTACTTGTACATGTAATACCGGTATACATTCATAGCGCGTAGAATCAGTGGATCAGTACTAGATAATTTTTTATTTCATCTTTATCAGGCCACTTTAATTTAGATCGACATCATTTGTGTTCCAAGAAACTATTGCAATAATTACTGTTTGATTCTTTAATGATCATCATAAAAGAGAGAGAGAGAGAGAGAATATGGGTTAGGCTTAACTTTAAGTACATTTTAGTTGTAATTCACTTAAATAAGATAGTTTTAATAGTTTCCATTTATATTGAACCCCCTTTTCCCTAAATTACACATTGTGATAGAATTCATGCAGTCAGAGCTAGTCCACGTGCTACTTCTTTTCAATCAAATCAGCACGCGAGCTACACCACGTGCTCCTTCCATGATAAGGAAATAATGTCGTTGTATTGTTCTTCAAGTCCGAAGAATAGAAAAATGTTTAACAATGAAGTAATTAGTGTTTGAATTGTTTTGATTCTTTATTCTTATACTGCATGTACGAGTGTTGGAATACTGCATTGTTTAATCTCTCTCTCTCTCTCTCTCTCTCTCTCTCTCTCTCTCTCTCTGCATGAGCATATGTAACTGTGTGAAAACAATTTTGAATTATTAGAATTTTATTTTTATGAATTTAATTCATTTATTTTGGACTCATGGTTTCAATAACGATTTCAACACAATGACAAAAAGTTTGTACAGTACACGGTGTAATAAAGATTTATCGTTTAAAATTTCAATGCTATTTCAAATCACACATATTAGATTGAAAATAAACTAAATATGGCTGTGTTTGTTCTAAATACTTGCAAAAAGGCATTATCTCATTCATCTATTTAACAGTTTAATTAATCAGGGTTTTTTTCGTACATCAATGTACCCGGTAAATGATTTTTATCGCAAGTTAATACTTTGTGAAATTCCCGCATGTATACATAGACTTGTTGAATTGTCCTACGGATCCACGTGCCGAAAGTCTTACATGTACATGTAGTTGTTTGTGTATATATCTGCAGAGTTCTTTTGTTTTTTAGAGATTAAGAAAAACCATGAAACTAACAAAGTAGAAGTAAGATATATTCAGACTATACACACGACAGGTTGTGATGAGTTACCTAACAGGTGTCCGTGGAATGGTGTGAATAACGGCATCTCATGTACACCTGTTTAAGCGTCCAAATATACAGAGTTAGTTGTAAAATACAATGACTACTAAACAAGAGGCCCATGGGCCACATCGCTCACCTGAGGAACAATAGGTATGATAAAATCAGCTTAACGGAGTCATAATAAAAACTATCTGGACAATGTAGTATAATACATGTACCGGTAGATCCTGTATAAATAAAAATCAATTTTTTCCACTGGATATCCTTATGTTTATTATCATTAGTCCCTTTTCTAACAGGATGATTTTATAGTAATATCACATGTTGAGCATTGCAGCTCTCAGAAAGATCCTAAACAATTGTTTATAAATGGGATATAAACCTACATCAAACTCTGAACCCCTTGTGAGACCCAATCGTCCAGGAATCATCCAGAAGCCAAAATCTAAACAATATTAAATAATCACCTGGCTGATTAGTTTCTGAGAAGAAGATTTGTAAAGATTTACTCTTAATATTTCTATGTAAAAATTCCACCCCCATTGTGGCCTTACTCTACCCCCAGGAATCATGATTTTTACAACTTTGAATCTACTCTACCTGAGGATGCCTCCAAACAAGTTTCAGCTTTCCTAACTTTTTAGTTTCTGAGAAGACGATTTTTAAAAGATTTACTCTATATATTTCTATATAGAAATTCGATCCCCAATTGTGGCCCCACTCTACCCCTGGGGGAAATGATTTTCACAACTTTAAATATACACTAGGATGCTTCAACACAAGTTTCAGCTTTCCTAGCCAAATGGTTCTTGAGAAGAAGATTTTTAAAAATTTACTCTATATATTCCTATGTTAAAAATCGACCCTCCGTTGTAGCCCCATCCTAACCCCGGGGGTCATGATTTTCACAACTTTAAATCTACATTACCTGAGGATACTTGCACATAAGTTTCAGCTTTCCTAGCAAAATGGTTCTTGAAAAGATGATTTTTAAAGATTTACTCTATATATTCCTATGTTAAAAATCGACCCTCCCCATTGTGGCCCTACCCTACCCCCCAACGGTCATGATTTTCACAACCTTGAATCTACACTACCCGATAATGCTTCCACATAAGTTTCAACATTTTTGGCCAAATGGTTCTTCAGAAGAAGATTTTTAAAGATGTACTCTATATATTCCTATGTAAAAAGTCTACCCCCCATTATGGTCCCACCCTACCCCCGGAGGTCATGATTTTCACAACTTTGAATCTACACTACCTGAGGATGCTTTTACATAAGTTTCAGCTTTCCTGGCCAAATGGTTCTTGAGAAGAAGATTTTAAAAGATTTACTCTATATATTCCTATGTAAAAAGTCAACCCCCCATTGTGGCCCCACCCTACCCCAGGGGGTCATGATTTTCATAACTTTAAATCTACACTACCTGAGGATGCTTCCACATAAGTTTCAGCTTTCCTGTCCTAACGGTTCTTGAGAAGAAGATTTTTCAAGATTTACTCTATATATTTCTATGTTAAAAGTCGACCCCCCATTGTGGCCCCACCCTACCCCAGGGGGTCATGATTTTCACAACTTTGAATCTACACTACCTGAGGATGCTTCCACACAAGTTTCAGCTTTCCTGGCCAAATGGTTCTTGAGAAGAAGATTTTTAAAGATTTACTCAATATATTCCTATGTAAAAAGTCGACCCCCCATTTTGGCCCCATCCTACCCCAGGGGGTCATGATTTTCACAACTTTGAATCTACACTACCTGAGGATGCTTCCACATAAGTTTCAGCTTTCCTGGCCAAATGGTTCTTGAGAAGAAGATTTTTAAAGATTTACTCAATCTATTCCTATGTAAAAAGTCGACCCCCCATTGTGGCCCCACCCTACCCCAGGGGGTCATGATTTTCACAACTTTGAATCTACTCTACCTGAGGATGCTTCCACATAAGTTTCAGCTTTCCTGGCCAAATGGTTCTTGAGAAGAAGATTTTTAAAGATTTCCTCTATATATTCCTATGTAAAAAGTCGACCCCCCATTGTGGCCACACCCTACTCCCAGGGGTCATGATTTTCACAACTTTGAATCTACTCTACCTGAGGATGCTTCCACATAAGTTTCAGCTTTCCTGGCCTAACGGTTCTTGAGAAGAAGATTTTTAAAGATTTACTCTATATATTCCTATGTAAAAAGTCGACCCCCCATTGTGGCCCCACCCTACCCCCGGGGGTCATGATTTTTACAACTTTGAATCTACACTACCTGAGGATGCTTCCACACAAGTTTCAGCTTTCCTGGCCAAATGGTTCTTGAGAAGAAGATTTTTAAAGATTTACTCAATCTATTCCTATGTAAAAAGTCGACCCCCCATTGTGGCCACACCCTACTCCCAGGGGTCATGATTTTCACAACTTTGAATCTACACTACCTGAGGATGCTTCCACACAAGTTTCAGCTTTCCTGGCCAAATGGTTCTTGAGAAAAAGATTTTTAAAGATTTACTCTATATATTCCTATGTAAAAAGTCAACCCCCCATTTTGGCCCCACCCTACCCCAGGGGGTCATGATTTTCACAACTTTGAATCTACTCTACCTGAGGATGCTTCCACATAAGTTTCAGCTTTCCTGGCCAAATGGTTCTTGAGAAGAAGATTTTTCAAGATTTACTCTATATATTCCTATGTTAAAAGTCAACCCCCAATGTAGCCCCACCCTACCCCTGGGGGTCATGATTTTCACAACTTTGAATCTACACTACCTGAGGATGCTTCCACATAAGTTTCAGCTTTCCTGGCCAAATGGTTCTTGAGAAGAAGATTTTTAAAGATTTACTCTATATATTCCTATGTAAAAAGTCGACCCCCCATTTTGGTCCCACCCTACCCCAGGGGGTCATGATTTTCACAACTTTGAATCTACACTACCTGAGGATGCTTCCACATAAGTTTCAGCTTTCCTGGCCAAATGGTTCTTGAGAAGAAGATTTTTAAAGATTTACTCAATATATTCCTATGTAAAAAGTCGACCCCCCATTGTGGCCCCACCCTACCCCAGGGGGTCATGATTTTCACAACTTTGAATCTACACTACCTGAGGATGCTTCCACACAAGTTTCAGCTTTCCTGGCCAAATGGTTCTTGAGAAGAAGATTTTTAAAGATTTACTCAATATATTCCTATGTAAAAAGTCGACCCCCCATTTTGGCCCCATCCTACCCCAGGGGGTCATGATTTTCACAACTTTGAATCTACACTACCTGAGGATGCTTCCACATAAGTTTCAGCTTTCCTGGCCAAATGGTTCTTGAGAAGAAGATTTTTAAAGATTTACTCAATCTATTCCTATGTAAAAAGTCGACCCCCCATTGTGGCCCCACCCTACCCCAGGGGGTCATGATTTTCACAACTTTGAATCTACTCTACCTGAGGATGCTTCCACATAAGTTTCAGCTTTCCTGGCCAAATGGTTCTTGAGAAGAAGATTTTTAAAGATTTCCTCTATATATTCCTATGTAAAAAGTCGACCCCCCATTGTGGCCACACCCTACTCCCAGGGGTCATGATTTTCACAACTTTGAATCTACTCTACCTGAGGATGCTTCCACATAAGTTTCAGCTTTCCTGGCCAAATGGTTCTTGAGAAGAAGATTTTTAAAGATTTACTCTATATATTCCTATGTAAAAAGTCGACCCCCCATTGTGGCCACACCCTACTCCCAGGGGTCATGATTTTCACAACTTTGAATCTACTCTACCTGAGGATGCTTCCACATAAGTTTCAGCTTTCCTGGCCTAACGGTTCTTGAGAAGAAGATTTTTAAAGATTTACTCTATATATTCCTATGTAAAAAGTCGACCCCCCATTGTGGCCCCACCTTACCCCCGGGGGTCATGATTTTTACAACTTTGAATCTACACTACCTGAGGATGCTTCCACACAAGTTTCAGCTTTCCTGGCCAAATGGTTCTTGAGAAGAAGATTTTTAAAGATTTACTCAATCTATTCTTATGTAAAAAGTCGACCCCCCATTGTGG
>CM035815.1:37641309-37651309 GCA_020458035.1 Magallana ariakensis | reverse complement strand
GTTTTCCACCGTGTTTTTTCCACGGTGGGTGTCGGGATACTCGTGAGCTGTACTGTATATATAGATATACACATGGGAAAAGCCATTTCTGCTTTAACTCATTCTGTGGTCATTATGCTGCCATGGTAACAGAAATTTACAATTTATCTAAATTTTGAATTGTGAGGATTGGCATTTTCAATTCTGTATATTTGAAATTAATGAATGTTTCATTTAATATCTCTGGTTGATCTATTAAATATTTGACAAAATTTAATTTTAGTCAAATAAAGATTGTGATATTTTTTGTTGCTATGGTAACAGAGTACATGTAATACTAAGATTCCAAATACTTTAATTCAAAATTAAGATATGTATTTTCCATGCTACATGTATATGCTGAAATTTTTTTTTAACTTGTGTGGTTTACTGAAAATATGCTCCCAAAATGTAACAATTTAAGTTGTATTTTTAAGGTCATATTTTGGATATTTTGTTGCCATAGTAACAGTTTAGTAGTAAATAAGTCACCAGTTTTATATTTATTTTGTATTTTTTAGGATGTGAACTTTCTGTCTTATATGCTCTATTTCTTTTTAAATATGTATTTATTATAAGCAGTATGTCCACAAAATGTAACAATTTTTGTTTTATTTGATAAAAATGATATTTTGGGAAATTTCGTTGACATAGCTACAAAATGCTTTTTAAAAACCCATCAGTTTTATCTAAAGTTTAAAATGCTGAAGGTGTGTACTTTCTATTTTAGGTATCAAGATTTCTTTGACAAGTGTTATTTTTCCACAATATCTTTCCAAAATATGATGATACGTAGTGTGTATGTCAAAATTTGAATTTTCATGTAGTTTCGTTGCCATGGTAACACATTATGTATTTTAAAACCCATGAATTTTATCTTAAAAGTGTTTTGTAAGGGACATGTACTTTTTATTCTCTGTCCTCAAAATTTTGGCACATGTGGCATTTTTACATATTATGCCCTTGAAAATGTTTGATTCTGATGAAAAACCTTAATGACATTTAATGATGTTTTGAACTTATTTTTACCATTTGTTGGAAAGGTAGAATAATATTGTTATTATGATTACTAGTGAATATATTGGGCCATATTTCCAGAAAAAAAAAATAAAATTTGTATAGTTTTGTTTTAAAAAAATTATTTAATTGCCTAAAGTAAGAGATAAACTCAAAATATTATGTGTTTGGTGTTTGCCGTGTAGGTACATTTACATGGTGCCACGTTACCATGGCAACAAAGGTTGAACAAAAAAGTCATAGTCTCAAATGATGTTCTGGTGGTCCATAAAACTTCATATTAAAATTTCATAGAAATCTGAATTGGTCATGAATCACCCCCTGCCTGGTTCTTAAATTACAGATAGCTGTACTTAAACAAGAAGTCAAAAATGTGAAAAGTTTACAGACAGACAAACGGACGGTGGGCAGACGGACGGACGACAGGTGATCAGAAAAGATAACTTAAACAATCAGTTCATGTGAGTTAAAAATCAATATCAAGAAAACATCAAGTATATTTTACCTCTAAATCTCTCATTTGTCTGAGAAAATCCTCAAAATCACCATCAAAGTCAGTTTTTCTTTGGTCCAAAATATCATAAGGCTTTTTCTTAATGCTTCCATATATTTGTCCAAACCTTGATGCAAATGCATCTATGCCTTCAATTTTGCAATCAGATAAGGAGGAAAATGACTCGATGTAATTCAACAAGGAGATGATCTGTGAAACATTGATTAATTAATCACACATATATGAAAGAATCAAATTATTTAGTCTAAATTTAAATCTAAAAATATCTTTATACTCAGCAAAATAAATATAAAAATTTTCACAAAAGTCCCTTTAGTTCAGAAATATAGGTAATCACAGATTACAAAGCTCACCGAGACGAGGCATCACTTTTATGAGGCATCCTTTATTATATTATATGAAAATCATAGTGAATGATCTTGGATATTCATGGATACTGTTTTGACACAATATAGTATATCATATGTTAAAAAATTCTATGGTATTATGAGATACAATGTTTATCAATACAATAATACAAAATATGATATTGCATCCTATGATACTTACAATATATATATCTTATAATACTGTAATAAATAATGATGCAATATGATATTGTAACATTTGATATGACATTGTATCTTGTTATAAATTATTGTATTTAATCACATAATACAATATCATAATATATATTATACATAGGATGCAATATAGTATTATATCAATCTAATTTAAATTAGATGTTAGATCCGCTCGCTTACTCGCTACACAAACATCTAACAACATCCCATGCAGGGTCACGTCAGTGTGACCTTTCAGTTAGCCAATGAAATCACGACTCCAAATCTTTGGCTGAGGGCACAGAACTCCTCTGCTTTTTTTATCGACATACGTAGATGACCGAGGTGTTCAAAGCGAAAGAAAAACAAAAATGGCACAGCCCATGACAGCGAGGAAAACTTGTGTTTTAGGAGATGCCTGCATTATATGTGGATTTTCGTTTGTCCAATACGAAAAGACAGCTGATGGGACTGATATTATTCACAAGTTCTATCAAAATAAACTAAAACTGAACACAGAAAGGATAGATTGTATACGGAAAGTAACCGAAAGATCGGATCTCGAAGGGTGTAACGCGGGCGTTTGAAGGAAATTCTTCAGAAATGTCGTCCAAAATGCACCCCAATATCTCTTCTTGTTCTTTTTTAAGCTTTTTAACGTTGAATAACTGAAGCACTTCTTCGGACGCCAATTTGAAACTTCAACCGAGTTGATTTTAGAAACACGAATCTGATTGGATAATTCAGAAATGTTTATTCATATTTGAAAGGTCACACTGACGTGACCCTGCATGGGATGTTGTTAGATGTTTGTGTAGCGAGTAAGCGAGCGGATCTAACATCTAATTTTAATTAGATTGGTATTATATTATACAATATCATATCACATAATACATCACAATAATGAAACATATGATATTAAATTGTATAAAATAGTATGATATTGTATTTTATGATGTTGTATCATATACGATACATAATATGATATTGTATAAAATGATAAAATACAATTTGATACATTATATCATATCATATGATACAATATGATGTGATATAGTAATATATCATATAACACAATATCCTAGTATACAATATCGTATATATGATAAAATATTTTATATTTCAATATCATATAATACAATTTCATGTGATATAATTTTATATGAATTCATATGATATCAGTCGCACCTGCTGTTACGGCAACCTTTAATCAGCGGCCACTCACAATAAGCGGCCAGTTTCAATCCCGCCCGTTTAGTTTTTCACTATATTTTAACTGATTTAAGCGGCCACCTGTCTAACGCGGCGAGCAGCCATTGTTTTTAGGTCCCGCGGTTTCAACATGCCTGTTTTCAATGGCCATTTTGTTTGTTTTGTCACATGACTTCTGACTCTGACATGTGACCCAATATCGAAAGAAGCCAAACTTCGACAGCTGATAATGAGTTAATGACAAATAATTGAGTGTGTAATTTGAAGTCTGGTGAGATCTAATGAAATAATTGATTATAGCACCTGTTTTGTTTTGTTTATATGTATACATGTACTTATATACTTCATTACAAAGTTATTAAATGGCCAGACTTGCGCTTAACAGCTTAACATGTACAGCAAATTGCCGATAATACGCACCTTTTTTCTAGAAAATTTCTTTGAGATAATTAAAGGTGTGCTTATTATACACCCCAATGGAATTTTGACACTTTTTAAATAAATTAAACATTGGTTATCGTAGTTCAGTACATAGTTTTTGTACGAAAACGCTACTTCTGATTATTTACCGCATTTAATCAATTGAAAATTATTGTTTGGGCGTATTTAGCAGAAAATGTTTTGCTCTTAATCCCTTGATAGATAAATTAAATTAAATCAGCCATTTAAAATAAATATAAACTGTTTATTCAGCATCCGAGCTGAGCATTCACCATCTACGTGTACTCCACCATTACAGATGCTATTAATAAATTTGTGCAATAGAGCCAAAATGATTATCTTTGGTGTTTTTTTCTTGAAGTTCATTAATTTGAAACCTTGAATAAGAGGCAACCTGTCTTAAGCGGCCGGTTTGTCATTGTCCCGCAGGTGGCCGCTTAAAACAGGTGCGACTGTATAATATCATATTATATAATACGATATTCTATATTATAAAATATCATATCATACAATACAATATTATATATTGCAATACCATATGAAACAATATCATGTGATAAAATAATGTGTAATGATGGGTTCTTTATCGTGCCAGCTCCGACGGGGACTTTGGATTAAAAAGGCTGTGTCCGTAAAACTTGAATTTAAAGTGGTCTGAGGAGAATGTTTGTATCAATTATTTTTTAAGTTTTTATTTTACTTCACATTTAAAGTATATCACAAGGAATGGGCACATAACATCCTTATTATTAGAAGAAATCATGCATAGAAAACTGTCCGATGCATGGTTAATTTGTGTTCGATTCATGGTGAAATGAACATATGGAGCAAAAATGACCTTGACCATACATGTTAACCTCCAGTGATGAAAAATAGGTAGATTTTAAACCAAAAAGCGGTAGAATCGCGCGCTGCCTTTTTCGTGCATATTTCAAAGCACAGATTTTTATGTACTACATATGTAGTAAGGGTTTCTGATTAGTAATAAACGATATCAACTAAAATATAAAAGACTTTAGAAATTTAGTAATATCAATTTAACACAAGCAATAAAAATGTCTGCATGCATTTACCATTATATTGCTTACCGGTAAGCTATTTTTTTTTTAGGAAAAAATATTTGAGTGCAGAGACTTTAACAATTGCCTTTGTTCAGAAAAATAGGTTAAGTTGACAAAATTTAATATATAAGAGAAGTAAGAAGTAGTAGGAAATCGTATATTCTTTTTCAATATTAAAACGATGTTTACATGCTTATTACAAATCATGCAGCATTCAATAAACTGCAAGTCAAGTTTACTGTTATGGCCAAGTTAAAAGATATATAAAAGTCATCGTAAAAGCCACATGTGGAATTGCAAAGCTTCTTTTTCCTTTGCGAGGATAATATCAACATGTCTTGTAACTAATGTAATCACGGGAAGTGGCTTCTTTCATCGTTCAATGTAAAACACATGCCTGAAAACTTGTCATTCAAGCGACTTAATAAAGCTTTTGTGTGCCTCCGAATCAAAGTCATGCGCTAATTTCAAACCTAACGAGATTTTTGGACCACAATGGCTTCCAAAATGGCTATCTATCAAAACAAGGAACAACGGTAGATTTTTTAATAAAATCGGTAGGCAGGAGACAGAGCTAAAAAGCAGTAGACTTTCGCGTAAATCGGTAGAGTTAACAAGTATGCCTTGACATTAATTGTTCAAATTTCTTGGACTTATTTTAATCAAATTTTGTTTCAAAACTTACTTCTTTCTAATTATTCTAGGCAGAGAGTGCATTTTTACTAATTCACAATCAAATGCACAACATTCAAATAATGCTTTAGTGAAAAATTTTCGTAAATAAATTTTCAATGATGGCCTATTTGACGTTATTTTACAATGCCTACATTGCTATTTCTTTGACAATGAAAAAATGACAATAACAATCCGTCAACCATCTCAAAAATCCATAAAACGAAATACAAATTCAGAGCAGAGCAACATGGACCTCCAAAAAGATAAAGGTAGGATCAGGTCCCTAGGAGGAGTGAGCATCCTCTGCTGACCGGTCACACCCGCTGTGTGCTCTTTGTCGTAATCGGGGAAAGACAGAAAAGTCAGTAGACAATTGGGTGATTAATTATGGTCTAACAATCAGTATAAAAAACGTCAGTCAGCATGCGACCCAGTGGAAGATTGTATTTGCTGACAAGGTCGTTGTATCAACCATAGAACTTACGAAAAGACGACTTCAAACGAGACTGTTGATAGTCCTGTTTTATCAACTTGTTTGTCAGTAGCTTGCCTCGTCTTAGAAACTGTTCATACGAAGAGCATGCCCTTGCGTATCGAATTAACTGAGAAACAAAAACACCACATGCAGGTGATGAAGGTATATTGCTACATAGGTAAGGAAAGTTGACTAATAAATAATAATAGTCTATAGAACAAGAGGCCCATGGGCCACATTGCTCACCTGAGCAACAACAGACATAATAAAATCAGCTTTATGGAGTCATATACAAAATATCTGAACAATCGTATAATAGATCCTGTATTAAAAAAAAATTCCTCTGCATATTCTTATGTTTATCATTGAGCCCCTTTGTAACAGGGTGATTTTACAGTCATATCACATATTGAGCATTGCAGTTCTCGAGAAGATGATCAGACTTAAACAACTGTTTATATATGGATTATAAACCTACATCAAACTTTGAACCCCTTGTGAGGTCTAAGAATTGTCCAGGGGCCAGAGTCTTAACAATTTTAAAGAATCAACAATATGTCAAAATGCTTGCATATAAGTAAAACCATATATAAAAACATTTGAGTTTTTGTGAACAATTTAAATGTTTTCCTTTGTAAAATTGGACCCCCCCCCTGCCATGTGGCCCAACCCTACTCCTGAAAAATCATTATCCCTGGGGGTAGGGTGGGGCCACAATTGGAAGGGGGGGGTGCCAAATTTTTACATAGGAATATATAGGGAAAAATCTTCTAAAACACAAATTGTCTAGAAGAGCTCTCACTTTAGTCAGTTCAGTCTTCAAATAGTCTAGATTAAAATTTGTCAAAATCATATATGAACAATTTGAATCTTCCCTACCTGAGGATGCTTCCACAGAAGTTGCAGCTTTTCTGCCCAATCGGATTTTTTAAAGATTTTTCTCTATATATTCAAATGAGAAAATTCGACCCCCCTCCCCCACTGTGGCCCCACTCTACCCCTCGGGATCATGATTTTATCCAACTTGAATCTACTCTAACCGAGAATGCTTTCACACAAGTAAAAGCATTTCTGGCCGATCGGTCTCTGAGAAGAAGATTTTTAAAGATTTTTCTCTATATATTCCTATGTAAAATTTCGACCCCCCCCCCCCATTGTGGCCCCACCCTACCCCTGGGGATCATCATTTGAACAAAACTTGAACCTACACTACCTGAGGATGCTTCCACACAAGTTACAGCTTTTCTGGCTGATTAGTTTCAGAGAAGAAAATTTTTGAAGATTTACTCTATATATTCCTATGTAAAAATTCGACCCCCCTCCCATTGTGGCCCCACCCTACTCCTGGGGTTCTTCATTTGAACAAACTTGAATCTACACTACCTGAGGATGCTTCCACACAAGTTACAGCGTTTCCGGCAGATCAGTTTCAGAGAAAAAGATTTTTAAAGATTTACTCTATATATTCCTATGTAAAAATTCAACCCCACATTGTGGCCCCACCCTACCCCTGGGGATCATGATTTGAACAAACTTGTATCTACACTACCTGAGGATGCTTCCACACAAGTTACAGCTTTTCTGGCTGATCCGTTTCAGAGAAGAAGATTTTTAAAGATTTACTCTATATATTCCTATGTAAAAATTCAAACCCCCCATTGTGGCCCCACCCTACCCCTGGGGATCATGATTTGAACAAACTTGAATCTACACTACCTGAGGATGCTTCCACACAAGTTTCAGCTTTCCTGGCTTATCAGTTTCAGAGAAGAAGATTTTTAAAGATTTACTCTATATATTCCTAATATGTAAAAATTCAACCCCCCATTGTGGCCCCACCCTACCCCTGGGGATCATGATTTGTACAAACTTGTATCTACACTACCTGAGGATGCTTCCACACAAGTTACAGCTTTTCTGGCTGATCAGTTTCAGAGAAGAAGATTTTTAAAGATTTACTCTATATATTCCTATGTAAAAATTCAAACCCCCCATTGTGGCCCCACCCTACCCCTGGGGATCATGATTTGAACAAACTTGAATCTACACTACCTGAGGATGCTTCCACACAAGTTTCAGCTTTCCTGGCTTATCAGTTTCAGAGAAGAAGATTTTTAAAGATTTACTCTATATATTCCTATGTAAAAATTCGACCCCCCTCCCATTGTGGCCCCACCCTACTCCTGGGGATCATGATTTGAACAAACTTGAATCTACACTACCTGAGGATGCTTCCACACAAGTTACAGCTTTTCCGGCTGATCAGTTTCAGAGAAGAAGATTTTTGAAAAATACCAACAAATTTTCAATGATTTTTAATTATCTCCCCTTGAAAGAGGACGTGACCCTTCATTTTAACAAACTTGAATCCTCTTAACCTAAGGATGCTTTGTTCCAAGTTTGGTTCAAAACGGCCCAGTGGTTCTGGAGAAGAAGTCGAAAATGTAAAAAGTTTACGGACAGACAGACAGACGGACGAACGGACGGACAACGGGTGATCAGAAAAGCTCACTTGAACCTTCGGTTCAGGTGAGCTAAAAACTAAATCCTGACTTCGTCTCGGTGAGCTAAAAACTAATGAAAGTTGGATCATACCTTGTCAAGCCTTCGACAAAAGGTCTCAAACTTTCCAAAAATGTACATTTCAGAAAACTCAAATGGTTTTTCTCCAGGTGTCGCTTCTATTTTCTCCTTTGTCCTCTGAAATGTGGCTTGGTAATTTTTGTACAAGGATACACAATGCTTAAGTTTCTCTATCAGTGGCTGTCTAGGTTGTTCCCATAATCTTGTCATTCCATCTCCATTAATGTAAGTCTTGCAAGCTGTAACCATCTGGTTTGTGACCTGAAATTCAGATTGAATTAAAAGACAAGAGGCCAATAGGCTTTAATAGTTACCTGAGTACCATAGCCCATACACAAACTTGTTGAGGAGTCTCATATATGCATTTAATTAAGTTTCATTCTGGAGTAGAAAAATTAAAATATTGTAATGATGACCACCTCCCTGCCTGAAATCTTTCAAAAAGGACTATGAAACCTATAATCTTAGCGAAAAACTTAAAGATCATAATAGAGTGCATGACCTGATATTGAAAAGGTACAAGGCTCCGATAGAAAATATTTTATTTTCCAATATTTGTTAACTTTCAAAATAGGTTTTATGTGTATATGTTTTCATAGATAAACTAAAACAAGGTGGCTAGTTATAATACATATTTTATTTTAAACAACCACCCATCCCCCATCCCCAGACAGAAACTCTCCCTGTGGGCATTTAAACAGAACAAAAAACAAAAGGTCCATGGACCACGTCGCTCACCTGAGCAACACTAGACATAATAAAATCAGCTAAATATAAACCTACATCAAACTTTGAACCTTATATGTGGCACAAGAATTATCCAGGTCCACAGTCTAAACAACTGAGAATCAACAAATGTCAATATGATTGCATATTAGTAATATATACTAAATATTTTTGAGAATGATCAATTTTATTTCCAATGTAAAAATTTAACCCCCACCCCCCTTTATAGTTTCATCCTTTTTCATTTGATTTTTAAAGATTTTTCTCTATATATATAACACTACCTGAGAACGCTTTCACTCAAGTAACAGCTTTTCTGCTCAATTGATTTTCAAAACTAAGATATTTCTCTTTACATTCCTATGCAAAAACTTGACTCCCCAATTGTGGCCCCATTGTACACCCGGGGTTCACGATTTGAACAAACATGAATCTACACTACCTGAGGATGCTTCCATGCAAGTTACAGCTTTTCTGGCCAATTGGTTCTAGAGAAGAAGATTTTTAAAGATATTTCTCTATATATTCCTATGCAAAAATTTGACCCCCAATTGTGGCCCCACCGTACCCCTGGGGATCATGATTTAAACAAACTTGAATCTACACTACCTGAGGACGCTTCCATACAAGTTACAGCTTTTCTGGCCAGGTGGTTCTTGAGAAGAAAATTTTTAAAGATATTTTTCTATATATTCCTATGTAAAAATTCGACCCCCAATTGTGGCCCCATTGTACA